>WEZZ01007721.1:99896-126729 GCA_013400585.1 Chloropsis cyanopogon | reverse complement strand
CATATATATACTCTTTTGGGACATACAAGCCTGATTTCACCTTAAAATAACTGCAGTATCCCTAGCACCCTACTTGCAGCAATATAGAGTCCTCCACATAGAATAATGGCCTATATATTAACTAACTTTCCAGGCATCTGATCATCCTGTCCAATGTTACCATGTGGCCATGCTACAAAATCTGCTGGAGCCAGCTGACTGTAAACAGTGCTGCCAAATCCACAAGGCTGTGGTAAGTAAAGGGGGCATAGCAGTAACCACAGTGCAGGCAGACCTGCAGGACTTAATTATAATTNGAATTCTCCATGCTCTAATATGTGTTTGATCAAAAATTTAACTACTTCCTATAATTTAATTTTAAAATGAATGCTTCCTGCTCCCACAAATGATATTTCCATGGAAACTGCTCAGTACTGTTGCTACAAAATGAAAGGGGGCTTACTAATGGGTCTTTTTATTTTTTTCTGAATTAAAAAGAATATAACTCAGAAAAACACATTTGGAGAATGAGGTGTATAAACCAATCCATAGTACTACAATTTAGTAGCCTAAATTCTTGGCTCCATAGAGCCAAGACTAATTTAAGAAGAGGTAGTTGAGGTGGAATTATATTTTGTTTTTTAAGTTCTTCATACAGACTGATAAGGTATCTATTATGGGATGATATATTTGTGATTTCAGAATATAATTGTAGGTTGTGCCAGTTTGGAACATTTCAGCTACAGCTGGAGGCTCCTGAAAAACCAAGTATTTTATTTCAATCTCATTGATATAATCTTTACTGTAGAAAAAGCTACTCTGTACCCACCTCAGAGGCTCTATCAGCATGAGGGAAGCATCCAAGCATCTAGCCTCCTGATTTAGATAGTAAACTGGTGTGCTTGACACTGCCAGGAACTGATGGAAGTTAGGATAGACCCTTTTCAGCTTTCTCTGAGACAAGAGATATGGCATTGGTCTCCAACTAGGAAAATTCTTAAGCAAAGTCTCTCTCTTCTACCTGATAACATGTAAAGAATTGTGGTGTTGCTCATGTCAGGCAAGAAGCCTGTCATGTCTCCTCTGCCCATTGATTTGTACTATATAAAGGAAACTTTATTAATCACCTGAAAACCTCTGTCAGATCCAAACAAGGTGATTTCAGCTGTGGATATTGCTCTGCACCTGAAGGTCACCTGCAGTGGAAGGTGACAGGTAAACATATGCTTACCCTTAAACTAGTCTAAGGGTTTTTTTCCTCAACTAAACACATATTTTCTTTAGTTGGAATGCCATGAAAGGGCGGAAGTTATGCAATGACCATGATCACCTTGAAATCTACATAGACATCTAGTCAGTAGGTCCTGGATGATGAGTAAAGAAAACCATGTGTAAAACCAGTTTTGTTGATATAATTTCACATCCAAAGGAGAGAGAGCAAGGTCTCATCCAGAAGTTAAACAAGGATTTAAACCAGAACTTTATCTATGCCACTGAATGCAGACATGACAAGTTTACTTACTTTTCTCTTACTGAATGCAAAAGTCTCCCACTTCCTTTGCATTTTTTGCTGCTAATTAGCAAGCTTAGAGAAGAGAGAGCATATTCAAAGGAGTCAAAAGTGGGCAACTTTCTGATGATATAAAAAGATGCCATGGCAGTTGTTAAAGAAATCCCAACACAACCCAGCTAATTATATCTAGAGGTCTCAATTTGTTACTTTTGATCTAGGATTATATAGCTTGTTTTCCTCTTGTTAATTGACTAGTTCAGAATTTTCTGAACATTATATCATCTTTGATGTTCCTGCCCTTTCCCCCTTTCATCTATTGGCAGAACTCTATTTAACAATACTAGCAATAGTTGATGACATCTGAAGTCCCAATATTTGTGAGTGTCAAAGTCTTCTTTGACACTGGCTATCAGTCACAGCAGCTTCTGCTGAAAGATAAGGCTTCCTCAGTTGGTCTTCATGTATTTTAGAAAATGCTGGGGGTAAGACATGTCATGTTTTCTTGATCCTGATATCTGAATTTCACTGGGTAGCAAATGGCTCACAGTGAAAATACAACCCATAGTGTGCTGTCAGGATGAGTCTAAGGTTGTTAATACAGTGATCAGTACAAATTACTTATGTCACCCAAATTAGATGACCAGGAAAGAGCACTTTTAGAGTCTTTGTTCTTATCTTCCAGTATGTTATCATCATATTTTCTAAGGCTTTCCCTCACAGTTTTTCTCCTGCATGATGGGACCAGTATTTGCCATGCAACCCAATTTTGGGTTAATTTTTATTCTGAGAATCTTGAGGTTTGTAGCACCTTTATAGTTTGCTGCATATGAGAAAGTGTTGCTTGACTACTGGCAAACAGTGTCAAAAAGTATTGCAAAATTTCAGGCAAGAGTTCTTTTTACTTTCTTGCAATGATTTCATTTTATGGGACAGTTATTTCAGCTTACCCTGCTGATTTAGAAATGAGGAGAGTTAGCAGCACTTTGCCAATAACCCAGACTTTATTAATACTCTAGATGAGGAGTTCAAATAGCTTTCCTTTGTGCTCTGACTTTTACATCTTTCATGCCTGAAGAAAAACCCACACCTGTCTGAAAAAGCTATTTCTGTAACCCTGTTCAACCCATGTGGAAGGAGAACTAGGATTTATAGCCCAGCAAGGAGAGAATTAAAGCTGGCCTCCCCTGCTGCTCAGATATTCACTTCTACTTCAATAAAGCTCTACTTGCCATACAATCCCTCCCCTGGCAGGATGTAAAGACAGAACTTGTGTTCACCATCGCTAGGTATTGCCAGTCACTTGTTAAATTAAAAATTGTCAGACAGTAAGTATGTCCTAAATGCACTCCCTTTGCATTGTGCATTCCCATGCTTCTCCCTGCATGGTGGCAGTGAAGAAAAGATTAAATACTCAGGTAGGTCTGGTGCTGAAAATGAACCTTTATCTCCACCAGGCGTGGTTTGATAGGCCACCTGCCAGCTATGGCACCACAGGGGTTCCTTTCTGTGACCGCTTATTACAAAACAAGAACCAAGTCCACTACTACCAGGGCATAGAAAATAATATTCAGGAACAGGTACAAGGATTTGATGGATGTCCTGTTAATTTAGGACCTCCAATTATTCTAGGAGTCTTTCGGGGAATTAGTCTGTAAGACTCATGCCTTTATATGTTGTTTCTCTTGTTATCTAAATGTAAAATGTTATAACTTAGAGACTGACTAAAAGCCATTTCATAATGAACAAAAGAAAGAAAGGTCTGTAATTCTATTTTACCTTATCTGGACAACAAAACTCAATTAACTCTTTAGTTTCAGAATTGTTGTGTACTATCATTGACCCACACATCTTGGCTCGGTTCTTTTCAGTCTTGAAGGACATTAAAAACTGCCCTCCTCACACTCCCTGCACCGATTCCACTACAGACTGCAAATACAATATTAATTTAAGCAAACAGTTAATGCTTTCAGAGCTTATTAGGGCCTGGATGCTCTGGCTCATTACACAGATTTCAGTGGCAATGTGTCTCCAAGATGTTGGCAATGCCAAAGAGGTAATATGGCACACAGGGTCCCTGTGAGCAGCCAGGGAACAAAGGCACAACTCCTCCTGAGCCAGCAGAAGCAGCCCCTGTGCTATTCCTTTAAGATCAGGACAAAACCAACCAACCAACCAACCAAATCAAAACCAAATCAAACCAAAGAAGCTTTCTGAATCTCTGACTCTGTTAAGCCTTTTTACTTCTGCAGAATGACTGTTTGTTCAGTCTTTTATTGCCCTTCCCAGTAATTGTCCTGTTACTTGCCTTGCTCTTTTCAACTTAACATCCTTATCTTCTTTGTATCAAACTTGGATAGGGCATTAGGCAGACGTAATCCAAACCTGAAGATAAAAATATATTTAGGTATTACCCAGTATTGCTTACATTTTGTTCACTGTTAGGAATTTCCTTTTTCTTTTGACACTGATATCATAATTAGCAATTCCATAAATATTCCCTACAGCCTCTGACATCTTAAAAGACGGCAAGATTAACAGCAAGGCCTATAATAATGCACAAATATAGTTCTCACATGTAGAACAGAACCTGAAAATGAGCATAGAGACACTGCACACACACGCAGAGCCTCATGGCTTTGGAGTCCATTTGGATGAGTGCTTTTGGCAGCAGCAATTGCTATCAGCTGTCTTACCGCTAAATATTTTGTGATATACAGCCCATGTTTTGCTCTTAAAATTGCACCATAGATCTTCTTCAAAAAGCCAATCATTGATGACATTCAAGTGAGACCTTTTTTACTCAAAGCCTTGCTGTAACCAATTTTAAAGCATATAAATAAGGAGTTACCCTGTTTTCTCTAATGCAAGAATGATGTGAATCAGCTCTGCTGGCAGCTACTTCCTTCTGAAGACTGAGTCAATTTACAGCTTCAAAAAGAGTAACTGATAATGACCAATGCGTATAAAAATTGTTTCTTATATTTTATTGATCAGCATGTCTGAACAGTGATTTCCCACTGTTTCCCAGTTCCAACAACTAATAGCTTGAGAGTGTTTAAATATTAAATATAGCTGGAAGATCTGTTTTCCACAAGCAGGGGAATCCCATTGTTTTAGCCCTT
Organism: Chloropsis cyanopogon; assembly: GCA_013400585.1. Classification (NCBI taxonomy): domain Eukaryota; kingdom Metazoa; phylum Chordata; class Aves; order Passeriformes; family Irenidae; genus Chloropsis; species Chloropsis cyanopogon. Next base: position 122,115 of record WEZZ01007721.1, on the reverse strand, counting down.
GAGTGGTTATTGTATTATGAATTATTGAAGAAGCTGAATTGCAAGGTTAAGGCTCCAACTCTCACAAAGATCTGAGAAGAGCTGGCTAAAAATAAATGGAAAAAAACCCCAAACAATCAAAGTTTGACTGTTTGTTTCATTAACATTCAAAAATTGATATTATTCTCATAACCAAATTACAGTGTGCAATAAACAAATCATGAAAGCAGACACCCCATGTACTGATGCCATCAAGATTTCCAATAGTCTGTTGAGTTTTCTTGGCAAAAAACCTAGGAGCAAAAGCAGTTCTGAACATAAAGGGCAGAGGCATGGGCACGGGTGGATTGCTAAAGCAAGGTTTTGTAAGGACACCAAAAGCACTTCAGAGAAAGTCAGCTCTTCTAACACAAACATTGAAATTAACTTGGTTAGAAATAGAGACTTCCAAACATTTCCTGATTAATTTGTAGTTGTTGACTAGATGCTTGAGTGTGTTTTCCCAGCCTCAAAGACAAATCTGTTTCAGAATTGTTCAATTGTAAACAAGGTTGTGTTTACAATGCCTTTTAGGAAATAGGTCCCATGTTTATCTGAAGATAAACATATTTGTCTGAAGAAACTCACTTTGTCTTCGAGGAAATGTCTAACTATGACATACCAAAACACAATGGTAAGGTGCCATCTCAGTTGCATCGTGTGTAAATGTTAAGGAGACCACCGGTGCTTTGAGCTTGGCAGTTGTTTATTTCCAGCACTAAAGTGGCAGAAAATCCTCTCCTTCCTACATCAGAGACTAAGGAGTTTCAAACTGTGGGAGTCTGGGCTGGTGGGCTGCCAGACACCCCACAATGTCCTTTTTTGTTCCTGTTGCCGCCAAAGAACAAAGCCGGAGTCTTTCTTTTTCACGTTCTGGGGGTGTTTATTATTTCTTATCATAACATTTTCTTTCTAAGCTACAGAGATCTTTCCACCAGCTCAGATCCTGTCCTTACCCCGCCCCCCCCCCACCACGGGTAGGNCCACAGAAGATGGAGAGACAGAAGGAGAAGAAAGAAGAACAGGGCACGCCCAAATTCCTCCATTTTGCCTCCTGAACCCCCATCCTAAAACCTAAAAATCTACTTTTCCACCCTGTGATAAGCTAACTATCATTCTACTTAAATTCTTGTGCTTGTAAATTCTCAGATATTGACGACAATTTTTCCCAAGGGTTAAAATCAAAGGCAAAGGTGTTTTTCACTTCATGCAAGGGTCTCTGAGCCCCCTGCCAGGGTCTCTCATCACCCAGGACAGTCCAGAATGATGTCCTGGATTCCCACATCAAACTTTGAATCAGTGCTAAGAAAGCAAACACTTTTTGTTTAACTACCATGAAACAAAGCAGACCAGGCTTAATTTCACTCTAAACAGATTTTATTCACCAGAATTGTGTTTCCTTTCTTCCAGCAAAGCTCCATTACTCACTAGAACAAAAAAAACCAGCAGTGGCATACCAGCCATTTCTTTAAAATAGAGACACATTAAAAACATATTAAAGAAACCTAACAGTCACAGGCAACTCATCTTCAAGGAACAAAATGTCAAGTATCTAAAGTAGCTTGTTTGTCCTGTTGGTGCTGTATTTTAATAGTAAGATGAGTTGTAAACTATGAAGTACCAGACCCACCAAACCAGGTTCCAGGTATAAGGCACCACAGCCATCATGAGGAAATTTTGGAGTTTAGAGCTTGAAAGACACAGAAAGCTCCTTCCTGGAAGAAATCATGGGGGCTCAGATTACATAGGTGTGCTTTTTTCCTTTGAATTTTTTGGTTTTGTCTTTTGGTGCATAAATGAAGTGCTCCAATAAATAATAGCTGCCATTGTCACCTAATGCTAGGTCTTAAAGTCTCGACTTGCTTTTGATTTTAGGATAAGGGTCTCCCAGTCCTCTGAAGAGTGTTGAGATGAAAGCTTAATCCACAAAAATTAAATTATGTTGCTCTGGTCATTTACAAGCCAACTTTGCTACTTTCTACCAATAAAATGTAAAGATGCAAAAGACTCTTCCCGTTATGTTCTCCATGTCGGAAAATTCTTGTTTTACTCACAGTAGGATATGGACATTTCAAATGAATACAACTCTTGCTAAAATTCAGCAAACTGTGGAGGAATTTGAATAGACTATGACACACAAACTGCACAAAAAAATTAAACAAGCAAATAACTAAATAACTTTTTTTTTTTTTAACTGAATATAAAGAATAATGTTTTTGTAGAAGACCCTTTCTATCCATGGAGGGTTTAAAAGCAGCACTGTGATTGGTGATGACTAAACCAGATTGCCCTTTCTGTTTTTGTGGAATAATCAGAAGGAACACAGGGAGAAATTAATAAAATCTCAAACAGAATGATCCATCCACCGGTTCTGCCTTGTGGGCCAGTTTGTGCAGTTACTCTTCTTTTCTATTTTGGAGCAAGGCTTGTTAGCTTTGCAAAATGAGCCTGTGTCTTATGGAACATCCCTGTAGTGCCTGGCTTTTCCATTCCTGCAGAATCGCAAGATGGGGAAGGGTGGAAGGGACCACAGTGTGCCATCTGGTCCAACCTCCCTGCTCAAGCAGGGTCACCCCAGAGCCCACGACATGGGATTGCAACCAGATGGTGCTTGAATATCTCCAGTGAGGGGGACTCCACAACCTCTCTGAGCAATCTGTTCCAGTGTTTTGTCATCTGCATGGTAAAGAAGTTCTTCCTCTTGGAATTCCAGGTGGAATTTCCTGTGTATCTGTTTCCGCCTGTTGCCTCTTGTGCTGTTGCTTGTTATAACCCCCGCCCCCCCTCCCCACCTGANGCTCAAGCAGGGTCACCCCAGAGCCCACGACATGGGATTGCAACCAGATGGTGCTTGAATATCTCCAGTGAGGGGGACTCCACAACCTCTCTGAGCAATCTGTTCCAGTGTTTTGTCATCTGCATGGTAAAGAAGTTCTTCCTCTTGGAATTCCAGGTGGAATTTCCTGTGTATCTGTTTCCGCCTGTTGCCTCTTGTGCTGTTGCTTGTTATAACCCCCGCCCCCCCTCCCCACCTGAAGCACCCTCCTTTCAGACACTGACAGACATTGATGACGTTCCCTTTCAGTTGACTCATCTCAGGGCTGAACAGGCCTGGCTCCCTCAGCCTTTCCTCATAAGAGAGATGCTCCAGCTGGACCTACTCCATGTCTCCCTCGTGCTGAGGAGCCCAGAGCTGGACACAACACTCCACACGTGCCTCACCAGGGCTGAGTTCCCTGAACCTGATTGCCCCGTACGTTTGGGGGTGAAGGGAAGCAGATGGGCTGCGTGTACAGAGCACCTCTGTATCAATCTGGGCAAGACACCAAACTGCTTCAGAGATTGAACATCAACATCAGAGGAACAACCCGGGGCCATGAGAGGGAATGAGCACTACTGAATGTGAGTCTATCAATTTCAATTACTGTACTGGACTCATAGAAAAGATCTGCTGTGATGCTGTGAGAAATAGCAAGTAGCTCAAGCAGGGAACAGTTCTGTTTGAATAACAACTGTGTTCTTTTCATCTTAATCTCTGAAAAAAAATTATGAAGTAGGCCCTGCAGGCAAACCATAGATGATAGGCTGCCATTAAGCTAATTCTTTGCATTAATGTTCAAAAAGCCAATGAATCTGTTGTTTTGTTTAGCTGTATGAACTGGTTTGCACATCACAGCTGCTGGATACTGAGATTAATTGATATATTATTATGTGTCCTCACAGTTTCAAACTACTAACTTTCTGTAGCATTTTACAGTTAATCCCATCTGAAAAGGAATATTGCACAAAAAAAATCTGAGGATTTTTTTTCTGTCTTCCTTAGCATCATTTATCAGACACTGAATTAGAAAATATCTACATTTAAAAGAAATTTTACCTGAGATACAAACTTTTCTTCATTTACATTCTTCATATGATTATAACCATGTTCTGACTGTGTGTCTTCTTTCTGTGCTCTGCTGTGGATTCACCTTTGTCTTGATTCCTCCCTTTCTGTCTGCCATGATCATAACTATACCCATTACATGTAATGTAATTTGTACAGGAGAGCTGAAGAATGTTCTTTTAAAGAGCTTGAGGCAGCTAGTCTGCTCAGAGCTTGTTCCTGGTTTAATTTCTCAAAGTTAAAAAGCATCATTCCTTACTATAATAAGACAGAAATTTTACTTATATAGGAAAAAGGATTCTCCAAGACAGCCTGCCTTCCTTTTATAGCTTTCTTCCAGCTGTGTATGGGATTCATCAAAACTCCTTTTTTTTTCCCATGTGCTCCCTGCAGCAACAGTCTCTTCCTTCAGCCAGGTATTTCTTTTCTGTATGTGATTGCTTCCTCTGAACTCCACAAAACTCAAATATTTGTAGAGTCACCACAGGCCTTATAGTGTCCGTCTCAAACCAGTTGAATTACAAGCCCTAAAAACATGACAAATATATTCTCCTTTTGATGTAATGAAATGCCAGCACATAATTTCTAAATGTGTGACTCCTACAATAAATGTAGTGTGGTTTTGGGTTTTGCTTCCTTTTTGTTTGCTTTTGTAGAAAATACAAAACTTGCTTCACTTTCAGCGCCTTGGAAGGGCAGTAGACTGCAGGACATAGCTATCAAATATAAGCTGGTACAGATCCATTTGTGGCTTTCTTACTATTCAAAACTGTGCCCTTTTTTCTGTGGAAGCTGTTTTCAACTGAAAATGCACTGTGCAGAAAAAATATTGGTTGAGGCAAGCATTTTTATTGCCTGATAACCTTCCCTAGCACCCTTCAAGAACTAAAAGAGAAGATCTTCATAAAACCTAGGTTTAAGTTATGTGACAAGCATGGAGGAGAGGGCATCAAGAAGTGATTTAGCTACAGCCTCTTCTCCGTGGGAACTGTCAGCCCTTGATAAAGAGACGCGAGTACTATCTCTGAGCTGCAGAGCAAGAGAAGACAAAGTATGTTGTCCACAACCTCTTAAGTCAGTGATGAAAACATAAACAGACATAAACATTTAGAAATGATCTCCTTGAGAAGGAGCCAGAGGACTGAATGCTGTTGCCTCTAGGGGCTCTCCTGTTTTTGCCTCTGTACCTTAGAACTACATCTTTATCTTCTTCTGTACTGCTTACACTTCAGTATTTCCTGCAGGTTTATTTTATTTAAAAATATTTTCTATTGTTCAGTGCTTTATAGATGAGTGTGAGGGATCTTCAGTGTCTGTCCTTCTTTACCTATGAATGCAATGGTAAATTTCTTGCACATGGTCCACTGGGATAGTGTCGAAAAGTAGAAAAACATTGTATCTCTTTTTTAAGAGCTATATTTTCTTTGATCTATTAGCAAAGAGAAAAATATATCTCTAAACTGATTGTGATAAAGAGACAGCTCCCACACTGTATCCAAAATGGCTTAGAAACTAATTTATAAAAAGTTGATGACACTTCACCTGAAGACTGAATACCCCATGTATTATAAGTCCCCCTACATAATGCAAATGCAAGAGAAATGGATGTAGTGTCAGCACAATTCTGAGGACTCAGTTAAAGATTTAAGAGTTTGTCTCTGCAGGAGCTGAGAGGGCACAAAGTTACTGACCAATAAATGACATCAGAGTGCACTTAAAAGAAAAAGATAGATTGGTCTGCAGTCCCTTTTTTACTGACTTGAGAAAGCTGATGGCACCTTTAACTGCCGTAGTATGAATAATGTAAATACAGTAGACAAATATATTTACCTTGTTTAGTAAGATCCAGAGATAATTCCTGGGCCTCCTTCTTCACATAGCCAGTTACCAACTCAAAGTTGTGATAACACTTTTTAATGGAGTTACTTTAATTTATGTGGATAAGGTGACACAGCAGGATGTACTGAACTCAAGGATCTGGTAACTGGGCACAACTTCTCTTTTGTAATCACTTGGGCAGTATGGTTTGTGCCCAGCCAGAAGAGAGAGGAGGTAGCTGTCTGCTCACAGAGGCTCGAGTACTTCCATCTGCCACTTGGAATCTCTGGAACAGTTCAGTTTTCACAGCACCATCTGCACTGAAACATTTCTAGGAATGGATGGCATTTTGCGACTACTTGGCATCCCTTTGTCCTCCCCCGTTCAAAAAGCAAATGCTATTTTAGGAGGAGAAGCAAGGTTAATGAAGGCTTTCCCATCCAACTACACAAAAAACATCTCTCTCTTCATGCTTTTGAGCTGTAAATAAGTTAAATCAAGTACTCCTGGGTGCTGGTCAACTATATGGCTAGAACTTGTAGAAGAGGAGCTTCCAGAGATCATGACAGCTATTTCAGTCTTCCTGGAACATGAAAGGGTGCTTGAATTCAGGAGGAAAGAGGGTCAGATGCAGAGGTTCCTGTCCTACAGCTGCTATTGAAGTATTCTGCTTCTGTTAAAGAAGTGTGGACAACGCATTCTAAGGACATTGCCATCAGCAGTACATCAGTACTTCTCTTTCTTACTGCCATAAAAGCATCCTCACAAGGTGTATGGCATCCTTTTCACAGTTACCACAGAGCTGGAAGGAAAATGGCACCTGGCCCAATATGTCTCCATGCCCTTCCTGAGCTGGGAGCCCACTGGGCACTGTCAGCAGGGTGGTGGGGAGCTCTTTGCCCTGAATGGAAGCATCTTGGTGGTTTCCTAACCTGGTCTGAGGTGCTGCTGATCACAGGCTGACCAAAATAACAGAGGAAATTTTGTTCCTTCTATTTGGCCAGGTGGTTAATTGTTTTCATTTTTGGTGTACCTGTTTATGTGCCATTTTTAAAATGTAAAATACCTATGTATAAGCTTTTCATATCAAGGCACCTGTGTGCTGCTGGCTTATAAACAATTTAAAGCTGGGTAAAGAGAAGAGAAATAATAGCCTTTCTGCATGACTGTGGATTGTCATGCCCTTGAATTTTGCTTCAAATCAGGAAAACACATGCTGAAGAAGTATACATTAATTATAGGTGAAATCTACACACCTTGGCTTAATCAACATCTCTTGCATTCCCTTGATAGATATCACAGTGTTGACACTTCTAGCTGCATAATGTACAAAAGACAATGTGAAATATTCCAACACATGGAAATTAATAAGATTTCTAGATGGGAGTATGAAGTCTATTGAGAACAGGCTGCTAATGTCTTTGGATTTATTTCAGAGATATTCATTATCACTGGGCAGACAATGCTAAACTACATTTAAACTGATTTTTATTTCACAAGCAGTAAAATATTATGAAAAGATAATAAAATGCCATCATTTAAGACTAATACTTCAGATAAGCCCCATAAAGGCTGCGAGTATTTATAAAGCATTTTCTTTTAGAAAGATATTAATTTTAAGTTAAATTAATTAACTTGAGTGCCTGAAAGACAGATAAATGAGGCAATCAGGAGGAGATCCAAGATGAGCAATTGCTATGCACACAGAGAGCCTGCAAATCATGACTGCTAGGGTACAGGTTTTGATGAAGTGCAAGAGGGAAGGGAATCCACCACAAAAAGCACCTGTGAAGCACACTCTTAAAGAATTGGAGGAGATGAATGGCAGGTTTTTTCCTATCTTCTCTTCCATTCTTTTAGTATATTCCTGTCTGCCACACAGAGTTCAGCAGTAAAAAAAGGTAATAACACATTAATATGCCAAGCACCTGCACCCATCCAGGCCAATGGTTTGAATTTATTTTTTAGGTTCTGCTTGTTCTCCATCATTCTAAATACCTGATGTATGTTTCGGTATCTTCTGACATAAATTTAATTGAAAAGCAACAAGAAGCTACTGTGGCTTAGAGAATTTCTGCATTTGATCTGAAGCTAAACCAATAGTATAACAGGTGGACTTGAGCTGTTTCTGACAGGAAAGAAGAAAACCTGCTGCCAAAGGCACAAGTAAATTTCTCCAAGCTTCAGAAAATGAAAACAGTGACTGAAATCTATCCTGAGCAGCAGTAGAATACAATAATAAATGCAGCATTGACTCTGATTGCACATCCCTTCTTAAAGATGTTTCTTTCAGAAATAGCAGCTTCAGAATTTAAAGACATTCCATTTTATTGCTTCTCCACAGAACTGGAAAAAACTCCAAACATTTTCTTACAGCATCTGAAAAATTATTATGACCACTATTCAAACAAGGTGGTTGCTTTTGCCTTATCTGTCTGAAATCAGGGAAACTACTTACATTGTCTTAGTGGGTAATGACCAAACCATCTGGGTTTTGAGTTTTGCAATATCTTTCTGAAAGCTCTGCCTTTTGAAGACATCTTGTTTAAGAATTTAATTTCTCTTCTAGGAGAATAATCCTGCATTAGCCTTTATATTAAGTTCAAGACAGTCTATTCAAAATGTTGAACCTGAGAGGACATAAACCTAATTTTATGTTTTCAAAATTTGTTATGATTTTACTAACAGGCAAAAAAAACAATCAAGGGCAGGTTTCCTTAGCAAACTTGGTAATAAAGGCTACAGCTGACTTGAGAGCCACAGGAAATGTAATACAGCAGGACACAGATGTCCTCAGATTTACTACTTTATATTGTACTTCCAATACCACTTATGTATTGGAAGTTCAAAGAAAAAATTAGGTGAGCAATTTTTCGTTCAGGGGTGACAAATAGGCAGGAAATACCTGAGATCCTCAAGGCAGAATGCTTCACTTTGGATGAAACACCTTGTGAGCAACAGGACTCAATGCCTGGGCAGGGAATCCTGGTGGGTGACCATTTGAGGAGGTGGCACTGCTGCACAGGTGTGGGACAGGAGAGCAGAAGCCATGGAACACTGCAGAGAGAGGAATCCCTTCAGCAGCCTAAGGATCTGCCACCCTGAGGAAGCAGGGAGTGAGCTCGTTAAGGGATGGCAAAGATAAGGCTGAATTGTCACCAATTTTGTGACTGCAAAAGGGCAGGCCACTTAACACAATTAATATTAGCAGGTAGGTACAGAGCAGGGCAGAACAGTTAAAGGGCACAGCAGAGAATGGATAATTTGACTCTATTAAAGTCAATGTACCCTAAAGCCAAAGAAATCTCTGAATCATTATCCTTGAGAAGTCATAGAGAGCTGGTGAAAGGCAAGTACTGTGCTTTCCTTAGCATAGAAAGAGTCCAGGGAATCATAGATCAGCTTGCTTCACATCCTGGAAGATGCCAGAGCAAATGTTAAATGATCAATTTGTAAGTACATAAAGGGTGGAAAGGTGGTTAGTAGTCACAGCTGTTCTCATGTATCCCAAAATTGTTTAAAAGAAGTATAGAGGTTAATTATTCTCCAAGGTCATAAAGAGGGAAACAAAGAATAATTGGTTTGTTTCACAGCAAGGAAAGGTTAGAGGCTAGACTGGAGTTTAAAGCAACTTCCTACTTGGTCACAAGGACACCAAATTTCTACAGGAATGCCTATGAAGGTTTTGAAAATTAAGCTGGAGGTTTTCAATAACGTCTTGGGTAAATATTTGCTAAACAACACTTCAACGTGACCTCAGAGCAAGAAGGCAAGAGTGTCAAAATATATGTTCCAGCTCTCTATTTGTCAAACTCTGTGTTTCATGTTTTGAGGGCTTTTCCCTCAGTTTTCAACACATCTATATTTTTCTTACAGATTTTCACTGTTTTCACTGTTTTCAAAGCCAATCCCAGATATTTATCATCATTACTCCTGCCAGCTCAGAACTTTATGAGAACCTTCAATGTATTCAATGACTTGAAGACCTAAGCTCATCACCCATAAGATTTTACGAGAATACTACTTTTCACTTAAAATAAATAAATAAGGGGTGGATACTGTTCCCCTTTATAGCTTCATAATCCTAAAATAGAAAAAACCTTTGCAATGGGACCAAAGTGTAATTTGACCCAGAAACAAGAGAGTGAGAATTGCTTTTTTGTAACACTGATATTCAAAGGCTTAATGAATTATCTTTAGAAGTTCTGGACTGGTCATAAGACAAAGAATGATAGATATTTTCTTCAAGTATCAAAAGCAACTTAAATTAAAAACGTTGTTGAAATTTACTTCTCTTTATTGGGTTTTAAAATATCCTGTTCTTATTTTGCATTAGGAATTTTGCATGGTTTACATCAGCAAGAATACATGTAACAAACTAACAGGAATTTCTCAACCATGCAACTCAAGGCTTAGGCTCCTGATGAGCTACTTTTGATTTACTGAAAGACAAGAATTAATGGAAAACCTTTCAATTAGACCTTGTCCTTCATGCCTTCCTGGACTACCCTTTGTCACTTTTGAAGAGACCTACAATAAGAGCATGTAGCTTAACCCCAGCCTATTCCTAAAACAAGCAATAATTTTTTTAAAACCCATGACACCCATTGATAAACCCAGAATAGCTGTAAATCATGCCAGAATGCATTGTGTTGATTTCCAGCAGCATGGCTGGAAAAAGACTGTGATCCATGATTATGACAGAGCTTGGGTAAGTTTTAGATGTTTCCTCACACCTTGGCAGGCTTTGTTTCATATTTAACACATGACAGGAGAATGCTGTCATCACACTGCTGCCACAGATATATTACTACATGCTAGATTTTAGCAACATATATGTCTTTTCTCCACTCTGTAAAGTGAAGCTTAAAAAATCTAAAGCAATTCCACTTTTTCTTTATTTCCCTTATACTCATTTTTATTTATTATTTCACAGTGATATGTGCTTGTGATGTTTATCCATTTTTCCCCCCTTTAAATTCTGAACACTTGAGTTTCAGTCTTTCAGTACCTAAACCCAGATTTACAAAACAACCTCAGTCTCTCACTCCACTGACCTTGTTTTGCATCTACACCTAAACAGGAAATTTTATTCATCTAAATCAAGATCCCCTTAAACATCATTTGGCTAATCTCTTATCTAGGCATGTATCCTTATCACAAATACAAACTATGAAGACTCTGACTTCATAAATAACTGATGTAACAAAACTTTTGGGTTCATAACCATCCTCTGTACTGCACAAGTAACATCCAGTGTTTTGCAGGACTATGATCCAGTGAGTTACACAAATTATAAGATTTGCATCTGCAATTAACTGTTGCCACTGAGAAAAAACCCAAGCACATATAAAAACATCAAAAGTAGATGGGTAGAAACATTTTGAAAGAATAAGGCTAATTTCTGCTTATATTAAAAAAGTGTACCCTGTCAGAACCCATGGGACTTATCAGGTGTAAAACTGAATCAACTCTTACTCTGGAGAACTTGAACTCCCGAGCAGGTTCCAATGTAAAATCCATCTCACAGTGTGTGTTAGGTTCACAGAAGCACAGTAAATACAATTCTTTATATGCATAAAATCTGTAATTCATGCAGTGCTTTTTACACAGCTTGATTATCGCTTGCTGAGGTACTCCTAGAAAAATGTTAGTCTGAAAAATAAACTTAACTGTGCACAGTAGAATGGGAATGGTCACAGACTCCATTATTTTCCCTTTTAATCTCAGCAGACTATGTGACAATGTCGTTTTAAACCTTGTTTTGTAGGAGAGATTATTCTTATTCTACATGTGGGTGAATTAAAGGAGCGTTCCCTTGCCGTTATGCAACATGGGAAAAGATTAATTAGAACATTTTATTTTGAATTGTAGCAGTACTTTGGAAATAATAACATTGTATTAATTCTTTGAGTACGGTTAAATTCTATCATCATCTTTTTAATTTCAAACCTTAAGTTTTCCTTTCAAACGAGGAATACAGACAAGGTATCTTGTTTGCTTGTTCTGCACTCAATTTACTCCATCCTCTTTGCCTCTAATCCTCTTTTTAAGAGTATTATCTTCATCAGTTCTTCATCAAATGAAATAGAAAGAATGTTTGACTTCAGTAGAGGAAGTGATGAAAACAGATACTTTTACCTCTTAAAATCAGTATTTTTAGGTATTCCAACCATGTGGAAAAGTAGGGCTCCTACAGCAAAATACTGGTACCCAAGAAGGGTCATGCAGAATGAGGGGAAGTATGTTGCTGAAATCTTATTTAATTAACCAGCTTTCATAACACCACAGTGCCGTAGCAGGACTGCCGAACTAATCAATTACTGCATGTAACTGTCTCACAGGAACAGCTGCACAAATAGGTTGAACACTGCAGAGATCACAGGTGCTGGGGTTTAAAATCAATCATCTGTGCAAGCACAAATATTTGAGGCCAGCGTCTCACATAACACCCTCTCAGACAGCATGGAAACAGGCTTACCACAGCCCCTTTAGACATTTCTCACACTCACAACCTACACTTTGCAAAAGTCTTATCTGCAGAGCCAAAGTGTAATGCTAGCAAATCTCTCTAAAAATCAATTTAGGTTAGAGCCCAATACTGGAAGAATTATTTGTGTAGAAAAGCAACAACTGAAAAACAAGAAGCAACCTCATATTGAATACCTTCTCCTTGCTCTCCATTTTTTCAACCATGAAAGTACCCTGTATTTCTGTAATGAAACTGCAAAAAACCAACATGGCTGGTAAATACTCTATAACACTATATTTTTACTATGTGACACAGAAAGGCAAACAAGCTCTTTTACATTTGTAATCAGTGAACATCTCATGTTAAATGATGAAACTAATTAAGAAATTATTACTCCTTTTTACTCTAAGCAGAAAAGCAGAAAAACCCCATCTCTCAGAAGAAGGAAGAGCTCCTCAAACCCTCAGTGCAGAGGAAGAAGTCAGCCTGGGTCTCAAACCCTGTTTATTTTATGCTATATTCCACAAAGGAAGTTGTACTCTTTTGCATTGAAAAGCAGCATAATGGAATGTATAAAACAAGAGAGAATAACATTTGAACAAGCCAGTGCTAACCATGACAGGACACATCAATATTTGCAAAGCAATTGGTGCCCAGCAAGGATCAGACCATCATCCCACCATCTGCCATAACACAGAGGAGAGAAGAAATTCCTCTGCAAGAAAAGAATGAAATAAAGAAAAGAACAGCAAATGCCAATATGTTTGCCTGACCTCACTGCAGACATTTAGAGAGAGTCAAGGAACACAATCTAAGCCCTAAGCGACTCACTCTAAAATCTAGTGAAGTTGCTGGGTTTTTTACCTGTTCCTACAGAAGCAGGCAGTGAAATCTTGAGTGTCAATGCTTCTGAACACACCCCAGCGTATTCCCTGTGAACTTCACAAGTAAATCAAGTACTACTAATGTTTCGGAATTTGATGAACTCTTCCCAAAGACCTGAACTGCATTTACTCATAATTTACAAAGCACAGTTGGGATACAGGGAATGTATCATATGATTTCACAAGACTGCCTAATCTGAGACTAATCTGGAGGTTTTGACATTGCTGAAGTCCAAGACTACAGTCTTATACCCTTCAGAATAGGCTTCATTTTGTCTGGCTGTACACAACAGGAGGCTGCTAGAAAAGCCACAGCACATCCTGAGAGGAGGAAACTAAGCTGGGATCATTCATGGTTCTGCTTTAAGGCCAGAGTGCAACCAACCTTTCCAGAAGCATGACAGGTATCTGAGGAAGATGTGCTGCAAGCCAGCCACCAGGGTTTCTCTGATTGAATCAGAGTCCACATGGGACTGACCTTAGGTTTAGCATTCTTATGATAAATTAGCTAATAGATACCATAAAGGAAGGCAGTAGTGCAAAGGTTGTAAAAGACAACCCCTAAAAGCATTGCATTGAGAGAAATGCAGAGTTTTAGAAAGAAAGCCAAATATTGCGTTCTCATGCAGTCTCTTTTCATTAAATCTGTTGTAATTTGTCATCACAATCCTGAATTTAAACTTCATTTTATTAGGAATAAGGATGACTTGTTCTCCCCCCCATCAGTGTTTGTTGATTGTTAGAGGAGAAAACAAGACAATTTTGTCGTCTTTGTCCTGAGGCTGCACCCAAGTGCTCAGCAGCTGTCTCTCCCTCCTCCCTCTTTTCTGCTGAATTGGAGTAAGTGCTTCAGCAGCTACACTGCAAGACAGATACATGTGGAAAAAAGGGATTCCTTGAGCATATTATGTGGGGTTTTTTTTGTTTTTTTTTTATTACCCCATCTCTTGCCAGCAGAAGGTAGGATCTCTGACTGGACTGGAAAGCCTAACAGAGGACGGGAGCAAAGTGGCAGCTGCTTAACCCAGATTGCAGTAAAAGTTATTTGTAATACTGATGTGAACCACCAAAAGGCAATGAGGTGGAGACTGAGCTAGATAAGGTGAGTGGAATGACATTATTGAAGACAGATTCAGCTGGCCCATCTAAGAGCACTCAGCTCATCACATATAACCCAGAGCTACCTGCAGGTTGCCCTAGATTTTATTGTCAATATGCTCAGATACCTATTTAAATACGCATGAAACAGAGCTCAGGGAAGCTCTTTTTTCCAAAGTTCCTCACCAACTCCCACCTCAAAGCAGAGGAGATGGGGTGTTGGAGAAGGGGTTATTCATATCTTATAGGAATCGCTCTTGGGCAAAAGTGATTAACATAGGACAATAAAACCAAATCTCCTGTAATTTTTCAAGTTTGCTGCAAGAACAAAATTGCCAAACCACATGAGAGGATGAAGGCTTACATGCTTTCAGGAAGACTGAAGTAAAACCACAATAAATGCTTCTCTGACAGTAAATTGTTGAAAATATTGAGTCATCATACCGGATGAGGAGCTGTACTTTTCCTTTAGTGCTGCTTCAGTTCACATTCTCACTGGATTGCTGTGGCAGCCCATTTGTACTGCAAAATGAAAAAACATCCAGTATCTGCAGGATTAGAAGTAATGAGATTAGAAGGGAGGAATTGCTATGTACTGAAAAGCAAAGAGCTCTAGTTAGTATGGCAGGGAAGCTTTGACCAGTTTCTCTGTGATCTACGTAGTTAGAGATTTTAAGAAACTAGAAAAACCCCACCTTTAGCCTGAAAACATCTAGATTAAGATTTTTCTTACTGATATTTACCAAAATCTGAATTTCTCTTTGCTATGACCAGTGAAAGATTATACCAGATGAGTTGGTGTATCTTCCTGCTCAAATTGATGATCACCCATCCACTGAGACGCGGTAGCTCTCCAAACATTAGTGTCACTTAACCTCGGAGAGTAACTCTGAGCAAGCCATGCAGATGCTGTTTAATCTCAGTACAGCAGGACACACACACACACAGTTTTGAACAGCTAACCCAAGAGAAGACCAAGGGCACTCCAGATGCACCTGCTTCTTTCCACTGACTTTAGGATGAACTTAGACAACCAGCTCAGACACAGAGCTCTCTGACAGAGAGATCTAAATTTAGAGCAGTGAAGCCCTCGTGATGTGCACTCCCAACCCACTGCACACTGGGAGTAATTTGATGTAATGAAAGAGAGTTAAGTGACATTACTTGGTATTTTACATGTCAAGCACAGGAACGAACAATTGCCACAGCTCAGCTGACACACATTGACTATTTTACTTGCTGAGTTAACTTCACTGTGAGAGTGAGCTGGTAATTATACAATATCCTCCTGCCCCTTGGTTACACAGGAGGGCTAAGGGAGACAAAATCCTTGGACTTCGGTTTGGGTTTTGTGGCGATTTTTTAGCCCAACATTGTCATAGATTTGGCAGGAGGAAATATGGTACATTGGTCATAAAATAAATAACATTTCACAACATCATATTATCTCTTCTGATTTTTTCCCCCAAACACATCTGAGCAGCTCTAGCTATCCAGAGTCTCAGCTCTTCTTAATTTCTGTCTTATGGGTGCATGGGAAGTCAAGATCAGGTAGCAGACTGATGTTGATTATGGCTGAGCAGACGAGGTTTGGATTCCCAGCCAAGAGCAAGGTATCATATATCCTGTCTGTTTTCATCTCTCTGTTTCTCTGTGGATTTTTCATATGGCATTTTGCAGCTGTCTTCTTGTATCAGATTTTAAAGTATTCTGTTATTTGTATTGCACCCTTGTACGTACTGTTGTCAAAGTATTTTCTTGTTATCAATTTTTTCTGAGATATACACTGACAAATGGTATCCAGAGCTTTGCTTTATCTAGCATTCTAACAGCTGGACTTGCTCAGTGTTGTCTACAACCATCCTTTGGGGCTCAGTAGAGAATGTTGAACTTAAGAGTAAAACTACCAGGCAAAAAGCATGTACTTCCCAGTCTTGAAATCCATTCCAAAATAATTTCATTTCCTTATGAATCCCCAGTTCTCCTTTCAGTTATTCTTTACCCTTCTGTACCAATCTCTCTATTTAATCCAATCCAAAACCTATGTAACTAAGCAGATAAAACTATAGCATCTTCATACATAGACACATATGGTCCTCTAAGTGCCCAAGGTGATTTTTAATATGTCCTCAAATAAAAGCACATAAATGGCCAGTTTGGGTCTGAACACCAGTTGTTACAAATGAACAAGGGTACTGATAGCATTTTCTTTATTAGTTTTTGCTGTACCAGAACTATAGATGGTGAAGACTGAAGCTGGTATAAAATGATAAAATTGCTCTTGTGTCATAGCAGCTATGTGAGTTTAAGTCTGAAGTCACCATAACACTTTTTTCATCAGTACCTGAAGAGCCTTCAAGGATTATTCACGCTGGGAGAGAGAGACAGTCATAACTTCTCAGGAGTTATAAACCCAAAGTGGGCTTGCTCATTCAAGACTCACAGCAAAGTACCATTCCTAGAAACATTTAACCCTTCTGGAGCTTACCTGCTGGCAGGATTTGCATGGAGATAATGAGTTCACAGACTGGTTAAGTGGGCAGAGCCCTGCTGAGATCATTGGAACTGTGTCCAGTGGGTCTGGAGTCACTACTACTGGTGAGAACTGGTGCCAGTATAAAGGCACCTTAAGCAGCTGCCAGGAAATTTTTACAGTGAACAAAGACACGAGGTCTTTGCAGGAGCTCACCTTGCCTGTGCAGTCTGGTAGCAGCAACCTAAGACATTCTCCTTGAGAAGGAAGGCACATCCCAGGTATTAATGTGGACTGGGATAATGAGCCAACACCCCTCAGCTGTGGCACTGAGCTCTTTAGCAGTCCCAAGGCAGCTGCTATTCCCTGCCACTGCAAGGGGACTGTGAGGGCACCTAGCAGGGATGTGAGGGAGGCCATGACTCGTTCCTCCCCAGTAAATCCATCCAAGAAATGAGCAAAGTGTGTTGGGCTCTTCAGAAAAATCTGATTTAGTGAAAACTTGCCTCACATGGCAAGGGAATAAAAATCCCTCTCCATTTGTTGTAGTCAGCAGCTGTCTAAAGAGCCCCAGGGTAAATTTCCCAGAGTAGCCATTATGCAAAGTGCTCACTTCTGAGCATCAGAGGAAAAGTTCAGCAACTTTCATCCAAAAATCTGCTTCCCTAGGGCACATCCCACCTCCTCTGACACGCAAGCAAAATGGGTTTCTTTTACCAGCACTGTGTGTATGTTCATCACTTTGTGCAGCTCTGCTGTCCTCCCACCACCCCTCATGCTGCCTCTCAGGGAAAGCTATCTGTCACAGTAAAAGCACAAAAGGGATGTGGCAAAGCCACAATTTCCCAGGTTCTTGAACGCAGTCAACTGCTGCAGGACATATAAAAAGGAACAAAGTACTATGACTGCCAGATCTTTAGGTACTGTAAATGAGCAAGAATATGGATATATTTATTTTGTCATTTTCACCAAGATGCCGTCTTGATTCAGACTGAAGTAGGAAATTTTAAGGACTGAAACTCCAACAACAAATAAATCCAATCATTTTGAGATCTCAGATCCCAACTTTACTAGTTTCTCTCAAAGCACATTTCTTTTATAACATCCTGGCAGTGAAACATTAAAAGAAATGTTTTTTAAAGGGACTCGAGGGCTCTACTAGATGATTCTTCCCTTGCTGAAACAGCCAGAAATAAATTTTCAAATGTCATGTATCAGAAAAAGTGTAGCTAACAGGGCAAAAGACATAAATTGTTTTGCAAATGCTGCTACAGAATTCAAAAATCCTCTGACCTGTGCTCGAAACTGGGTATGACATTTCAGCTTAATGCTGAGAGGCCCAATAAAGCAGGTAGTGTTGGAATAATAGGAAGTTTTGAAAATGCTCCCCCAGGGGCTTCAAGGAAATGAGCTTTTTTGTCCTGTACTTAGCTGTCAAGTCCAATCACAATGGAACAATTTCAGTACTAATGGTACTCCTACCCCACAAATCTTGGTTAAGAAGTCAGTGACCTGCAATGTGGGGCTATCAGGAACTGCATATGAATTTTATTTTATAAAACTATTTTAAAATACTGTAAAAAATGTAAAAATTTTTTGTAGTCATGCATCACATGATTTGAAGCAGGTGGGCAGATAATGATTCCTGAATCATAATCTTAGCTCTTCAGTTTTCCTGAAGCTGCATGGTTAAGTATTTTAGTGTTATAACTGAGTAATGCCAGGTAGGGCTTACGTCTCTATTTGAGTGACAAGCAAAGATATTAAGGCATATAGATATATATGTAATACCTTAATATATTGATTACTGCTACTCACTTTTTGGTGTTCTTGGTCCACACATGAACAATGTTGTGCTGAATCCTTGGGTGAAATTCCTTTTCTCAGCCTTGATGCAGTTGCAGCAGAGATGTTGGCAAAAAAAAGAGGTGCATTTGAGTGTGATTAAAATTATAATTGGTGACACTTGGTGGAAGATGAGAGATCTTTGCAAGTATAATGGAAGCATTTAAATTCAAATATTAGGTAAATACTCACTGAGAACAAAACATAGCAATCAGCATAGATATTGTCCTGCTTAATAGTTTCTAAGAGTTTGTGCAATAAAATTGCTTTCTAGATTGAAAACCCACTATCTGTATGCTAGAGCCAAAAAAAGTGCATCTGAGGGCAAGGACCTCATTATTGAGGTCTTGAGACAAAAGAAATCAATAAATAGTGCTATTATATTAAAAATAAGGTAATTCAATATCAGAAAAAAATTGCAAGGAGTGAATATGCTGTTTGCAGAAAAGGTAATAAATAAAATCATGATCAGCTTAACAGCCATATCCCCTCAACAATCAGCATGGAGAACACCCCACACTTGGAGGTAGCAAATAAGGGCAGTGATAAATGTAGCTGGGGCAAACTTTTTTTGAAATGACAAGTAGTTTTAACACAAGAGAGCCATGCTAAAGCCATTTGAGACTTTCAAGTTTTATGTTAAGACAGATTGCCTCTAAAAAACCCCAGTAGTTTTACTGCATTTTCAGCTTAGTAAAAGGCTTATGGAGATTTCCAATCAGTTTCTGTAATTTACAAAACACTTCACAATAAGGCAGTCTTTCTATCCAGATTGTGCTGCAACTGTGGAAAAGCAATTCTTCATGCACATTTTCTGTTTGGTAGCACTTGTAGAATCACAGGATCATTCAGGTCAGAAAAGACATTTAACTTCATCAAGTCCAAGAGTTAACCCAGCACCACCCAGCCCACCACTAAACCATGCCCCTAAGTGCCACATTTATGTATCTTTTAAATATCGACATGAATGGTGAATTTGTCATATACTTAAAAATACTATTCTTGCATAATTTTTTCATATACAATAATTATCTTGTTCAGCAGGTTTGCAGAAGTTATTAAAATAAAGTTGTTAACATACATTTCTACAACATGAAAATTTACCATCTATTGACTGACCTCTAGTGGAAATAAGGCAAATTTTGGAAAAAAATTTTAATTGTCAATGGATAGCATGATGATGATGGGATTTTGGGGTGCTAAAAATTTATTTTATTTGCATTATATGTTTGCCTGTATAAAATAAAAAACAAGTCTGGATAGTTGTGACTCTTCCTCTTGATGTGTACCCAAATATATAACTAGAATAGCAGGAGGAAAGCTGCTGCACATTCAGGAACCAGGTCTTCAGTTTGATTTAAACCAGGTAATTCTAAAGTGGCAATGTATGAAATGCACCAACAACGCAGACCCTGGAAAATAATGTTCTGCAACAGGGGACAGACCCTGCTACTTTCTCTGCATTGATCAAAACCACTTGATCATTATAAATTACCATTAATTCTTACTACAGCCTCATACATTTTCATCTTTATGCATCAGTTTTTTCCATCCACAGATGCCACCCGGCTCCATTGCAATTCCATTCTTGGACAGATGTTGGTTCCTCCCAAAATTAGTGTTGAGGCATCACCCAACTGTAGTGATATGTGTTTTCTTCATATTTTATTTTCTTCCCTAATTTCACCTCTCCTGTAGGAATTCCTGATTGCTGTTTAAAGAAATAAGGGCTGAATGCATACATGTATATTAGACACCAATTTTGTTCCCCTACTTGTAGAACCTGAAAGTATTTGAAAACTTGATCAACAGAGAGAATGCTGAACATATTTTTTCATTACTTATTCATCATGCCTGTGTTTGTTTGCCTGATTACTAATGAAATTCCCTTTCCTCTCCCCTGACTCTGTTGAATTCCAGATACATCTTTGCAATTAAGCCTTTGGTTTTGTAGCATATGGTTGTTCATATTTTTGAATGAGGAGAACACAGTAGCATCTGGAGGGCTCTGATTAAAAAAAAATATTAAATATAAAGTAAGCCAAAACTCAGTCTTGTAAAGACACCTCAATCAATCAAAAATCCCTGTTGGAGAAGATATTAATGTGTTATGTGTAAGGTGGCAGCACCTGAAAATTTTGGGCTTGCTATCTTCTCAGCTCCGCTAGACCTGTTCCATTGTTTGCCATCTTTTTGAAATTTGGAGAAGCAGCCTTGCATTGCTGTGTGATGGGATCAGAGGAAATGTGAGCAGTCTGTGTACTGGAAACATCTAGGAATAATGGAACAGGTCTGTAGTATATAAGCATTTGACTTAAAAATAAGGAGATTTTTTGACTTCATACACATGGATTCCTCCAGTATCTTTACCCAACACCCTAAAATACACAACAGCTTTCAGTTCAGCTGTATTTCTTGATCTAGGCTTACCTTTCTAGGGAGTACCCTGAACTATTCCCCATCCTTACACTCCCCATATGCCCCTCAAACATCCTCAATCCTACTCTGAGCTAGAGTCTCTTCTCCTCCTATGGCTTTGGCTTACTGGGGAGGCCCTCTCCGATTCCCACTAAGCCAAGTCAGCCTCACCATCCTGACATCCTGACATCATAACTTGCACTTCCACTTCTGTCCCCCCACTCCCACTAATTTTTTACACAGCTAAAAATTTCCTTGCTTAATGCAAAAGCAATATCAGAATCCCCATGGGAAGGAATGCTGACAAAAATACTGATTGATTTTACTAGGCTTTAAAATAAAGGGTAGAAAACAAAGATAGCTTCTACATTGAAGCTGGATGGGATACACTATATTACTTAATCTTCTTCACATATTTTTTTCCAGCCTTTCTGATTGCATTTGTTTTATAAGTGGAGTCTACAAAGTTGTTTTGGTTGATATGTGATAATATAAGGAGAATAAAAAGGCTTTGTTTTGTTGAGTTTATTAAAGAGATTTTATAACATTCCCAGAGCTATGATCACATTTCTGATTTCTTCTTTTTCTTTTAATACTGGCCACTCTTCCCATTAGCAATAAGGTCAAACTGTAAAAACTGGAACACCCCTATTTTCAGTAAAGCATTTAACAATTCAGAGAGAGGCAGGAAAGTACTGCTTTAATCCTGAATGGAGTACTGTTTTCATAAATGTAATTTCACACCTATAGTTATTCACAAAATAGAGGAAGGTTATGAGGATGAATATTCATTTAATTACGTTAACTTTTTTGTTCTGATTTGGAACTTTCCCAAAATTAGACTTTCCACAGGTTTTACCTCAACTTTTTTGGTCTTTTTGCCCTGTTCTCATGATAGGTCTTCCACTCTCTATAAGAGGTTAGATTTCAAGCTGCTCCACTTGACTTAAGTGATATATCCTGAGAATTTTCCACTGGGTCAATAATGTCCTGATCCGGGTTTGCTCAAGATTTAAAAGTACATTTTTACTCTCTTTCACTCCTGGATAACAACTTTTACACTCCTGGATAACAATTTTAAACAACATATGGCCATTTTTGTTTCATTTTAATGTTTGGGACTGAGTGTGGAAATAAGAAGATTGATCCAGGTCCAGGTGCATGATCCAGTGCACGACTCAGGTGACTGTGCTGGAATTCTGGACTGGGTTCAATAAATCCATCAGATGGATACTCTCTCCCGTATGATCCCAGTTCCCTGCAAGCTGAGATACAATGAGAGGAGAGAGGAGAGAAGAGAGGAGAGG
>WEZZ01007721.1:55708-99760 GCA_013400585.1 Chloropsis cyanopogon | reverse complement strand
AGAGGAGAGGAGAGGAGAGGAGAGGAGAGGAGAGGAGAGGAGCCAAAATTTCTTGAATTGAAATGAGTAGCACTGCTTTTAATGAAAGAGGAGATTTGTGAGATTTTAGTTTTCTGCTAAAGCCTTTTCACGTACACATTTCTTTAAATTCCTAATCTGAGCTTTATATAGACAGTTTAATCACTCTTGATAGAAAACCTGGCCTCCAATCCTATTTGGCTGAAAACCCAAAGCTTTACTTGCTGCAAGATTAGCTCCCTAGAGACCATCCTTTCGTATGCTTATATATCAGTCTTGAAAGCTGTTCAACAGATTGTAGGCAATTTTAAACTTGAGATTAACTACATTTTTTTAAAAAATGAAAATGTGTCATGGTCTTTTTAGAACCATTCAGGTTAGGAAATGTGAACTTTGTTATTTTCTACAGATAAAAAGTATTAGACTACTCTGGACTTAAATATAAAGACAGTTTTGGGAGACAAAAATAGGGATTTTTTCTTTTAACCTTTTAAATGTGGTTTCCAAAATGTCTTTGATAAATAAACACTTACCTCAGGAATGTTTTAAATGGTGATGTCACAAATAGAGTGTGTTCCTTCTTTTGTTTACTCTGCATTTGCTCTTTGCATTTGTAACTATTAGATGGAAATTAAAGCAGGGATAGAACCAGGCACAGTTTCAGATCTAACAGAAATTCTAAATTCCACGAAAATGAGAATTTATAAATTTAAAAACCAGTAAAAGGGGTACCTCCCATCCTTCCCCATTAAAGCATGCACACTTTGCACATGGTTAAATTATAGACCTCATTGTCTCAGAATTTCTAAGTTCAAAGATAATTGAACATTAAACTGATAAGAAAAATATCAAGGGTTATAATGATAAAATGACATTATGGATTATATTAAATATCATGCATATTTCATATAATATGAAAGGTATAACAAATGAAAATGAAGGACTAAGTAGAGGCTGTCTGCTATGATGGGGTACATTACAACCACAGGGATTGCTGGATTCATTGCCCTCCTTCAGTTTTCTGCTGTACGTGTTGCACCTTCCTCATGTGCTCAAAGCTAGCTCTGATGACAAGGGAGGGGTTGAACCAGACTAATTCCTGGCCTGAGCCAATCTGGCCAGCCCTCTTACAGGTTTCTCCCTGCAAACCATCACACTGCCTCCAACAGTTCAACTGTTTTATCACCCAAGCAGGAGATATTTCATTACCTTAGGTATTCTCAGGGGACAGGGAGATAAAAGAAGACAGAAAAAAGGCCCCATGGAGTCTCTTGGATGGGATGCAGCCCTGTTCAACCAAACCAGCTGTTAAAATTGAGTTTAACTCCTGGACTGCTCATTCCAAACTTCTTTTGAACATCACCCACTTTTTGTGCTCCTCTCCTCTCTGTACAGTATCATCACCACTCAGTCTCTGCTTGGTAGGGAGTACCTCATCTTCCCTCTCATCTTATCCATAAGCTCATGAGGAATGTGGGAGCCACCAATGTGTCCCGGACAAGCTGGATAGAACTTTCTGCTGGTCAGCATCTGCTGAGCTGGGTCATATTAAAGGTGCTTTACAACTCTGGATTTACATACATGCTGCTATGTTCACATGCACAAAAATTAAATTGGTTTTTTTAGCAGCCTTTTAAATAGAGGAAGAGGTTCTTAAAAAAACCCCAACCTTTTTCTGAAGGTGCTTAAAAGATTCTGAACAGAAATATGACAGAATAAAAACATATATATATATAAAGCTCATTGTATTTTACCTTTTAGAATGAATATTTTTACCATTTACGGCACAAGAAATTTTTGGCGCCTGGTTCTTCCCATGTCACATGTATATGTCTGGAATTGTTTCACTGTACATGAGGGGCTCATTACATTTCAAGGGCTGTGCTTGCACTTATTGTCTATCATAGGCTGAGCTGTGCAGGAATCCAATGGATTCAGACAGTCTCTTCCTCAAGAAGAATCAGACACTCCCAGGGAGTGGAAAAACATTGTCACCTGGCTCCTGCTCCCTTTGCTCATCCTCTGCACGTGCCCAGCTATGGATATAGTGCAGGTTGTGTGATAGCAAGGTCTAGAAAAGAAAAGGAAGAACAGAATTGACTTTCTTTTCTCTCCAAGTATAAACATGAGAATGTGCATCAGCCAGCTGCTGCATGATTTATATCAGATCTCAAGAAACACACCAACAGGACAGTTCTTAACAAAGCAACTGGGAAGCTAAAGAGCAGGTCAAAAGTGATTTATCAGCCACAAGGTCTGAATATTTCAAAATCTGCCTTGAATAAATACAAGACTTCTTTTTCGTGTGTGACAATTAAATTCCACATTTTCAAACAGAACAGATTTCCAGGTTCTGTTGAAAGCAAGAAGTGAAAAACATGGAGCAGCTGAAAAACACTTTGATTCAAAGCATTATCCTGTGTCTGTTATATGCCAGGAGTTTTTACAAGAGCAGTGTCAATTCATGAGTAAGGCCAGAAAAAAAGGACATAGTCCCTTTCAATTAAATCTATTTATATTAGCCTATAACAGGAAGGGAAATTCTGATACTAATCTATAAGCTACCAGTAATCTGCTATTACATTAAGTATGATTAATTCAGTTATCTTTTCTTTAATAATTAATCCAACTACATTAATCAACTTTTTTATTAATAGTAAAGGTAATCAGGATTTTTTTAATGAAGAAAAAGGTCATCTAGACTAGAAGCATAATTATGTTTACTAAGAAATTCTTTTGTTTGACAAAATATTTGGCTAGTTTAATCAAAATGCAAATTATACCCCTATGAAGAAAAAAGACAGTCCTTAACAGCTAAATGTTCCAGGATTGCACGGACCTTGTGATTTATTTTGGAAGATCTCACTCTCAAAGTTCAATCTCATGCATCGTGGATTATATTGCTGTGTATTTTTCACAACAGCATCTTAACTCTGGGAGCAAATCTTCCCAAAGATTCAGTGCTTGGCTTGCGGAAAGCATGACCCTCATATTGTTGCTGTACCCACTATATATGCCTACATATATCCTATACCTACCAAACACTGACTGTCTTGGAATTTCTCTCTCTGGTCCTGGCCACAGCACAAAAATACAGTATAAATGTTTAAATAACAGTTGTTTTTCCACAAGGGGGTGAAGGTGGTGTGTACCACTCACATTTCTTGGTGGTGCTGGAACACCACCTTACAGCTGCACCTCACCTCTCTACTTGTGTTATTCACTGCATGAGGCCTTGATTTTGTCTTCCAGTTGGTGTTTAATCTGCCCAGTGTAAGGACAGCAGCTCAACCCTGTACATCTCACAGGCCATGTCATTTCTTGTCATGCAGGTTCCTGTAAGTCAGCACATCACGGCAGCAGGACCTCGACTTTTCTTGAATTTCCCCAGCTATCTCATGGCCTCTCCTGCAGAAATCAGTTCCACATGATTAAGTTGTCCTTTTTTCTGTATACTTCTTACCAAAATAAATAAAGAGATCAGGGAAAAAATACATGTTTCCGTGATAGTTAGATACCCTCTTTCATTTTCTCTCCAAACCCTTCAGGCTTTCAAATGCTTAGGAGGTGAGGTTATACTTGACAGCATAGCAAGATCTTTCTGCATTATGAGCTTTTAATTTTAAAACTTTGGCATCTTAGAGCAGTACAGATTTTTTTTTTTTTCACAATCTAAATGGGTAGTTCAAAAGATAGGGAGCATATTAGAAAGAAAACTTGCCTGCCACATTTACAATAATAATTAGGCTAACTGCTGAGCCAAGAATCAAAGAGTAAAATTCCACTCCTCAAGCCCCATGTTCCTCTTCCTGTGGCACTTGAAGAGCAAAGCTCTGGAGAGAAAGGGAAAGGAAAGGATTTGCTTCTGGGCATCCACAAGCTGACAAGCTAGAGCAGCACAGCTTCCAGCTTGATCTTAAACCCTGCTGGGAACTATGATCTTGTTACTGCTCTGGCTCTTCTGTGAAGCCTGATCTGATGGGAATTCTCAAAGCACATCTGCTGGCTTGGGCCCTGCAAGAAAGAGGAGCAGAGTAGTCTGTTTTTATAGTCTGGCTTCACTGCCAACTCCTACATCTGCTTGCCTCTCCATTTCTGTCCCTTTATCCCTACCATCTCCTTTTTCTCCCTCCTGATTTATCACCTCAAATATCAGCCCCAGCATGCCTGCACTGAGCCACACCTGTAACTGCTTTACTACATTTATTAGTGTCTTTGGAAACAGTTCAACTTCAACAGACTATTTAAATATGCCTTTTGACAGAGCGCGATCTTGGGCATGATTAAAAAGTGAGAAAACTTTCCTTCGGTAGGAACCTGTCTCCCTGTCACCACTCCAGCACCTGTTTAGGTTTTCTGTTAAGCATTCACTGGAAAAGGAACTGAGCCCCAGTCCTTCCTCCACAGACCACCAGTTACCAGTCTGTAATGACTCCTCCTAAGCTGCCAGGAAGTCAGTCCATGCAACAGGAACCATGTAAGTGGAGCTTATTGAGCATCATCTCAAAAATGCAAACAATCTGGTGGTTATTTCAGTCTGGGCTGGGAATATTAATCTACTCAGGCAGAATGCCAGTTAGAAAGTCAGTAGTGAACAACTTCTGTACTATGCAGCTGGGAAACACTCTGCAATTAATTCAGCCTCCATTGAATGACATTATGACCCTTTGAAATCAAAAATCTGACACAGAGGGAGACAGAGATGCTCTTTTATGCAAAGAAATTTTTGTTTGTATAAGGACTCTGGATGACATGGGAACCTTTGCTTTATTGTTCACCCTGTGCTTGGGGGCATATATTTTCTCTGCTCCTGTACCAAATGTCACCATGGTCAAGAAAAAATTACCAGCACTATTGACACCTAAAACAGCAGCATAGAAGACAACATCACTGACACGAGGTGAGACTCAACTACAGCCATCAAAACCAATGTCTAGATGTAAGCTGACACACTGGATGCTGGGAGGGGACATGTGGACTAAGCCCAGTGCAGTCTGCAAATATTTAAGCATACCTAGGGAATGAAAATGCAACCTATATTTAGATGCTCCTGTAAAACATATTTTAAAAAATTTACAGTTTGATGGTGCATAACATTCACTTTGGCAATTTAGCAAAACTGTTGGGTTTTTAGGGATGAAGACAGATCATTGCAGTCAATACAGAATGCATTTTCCTACAACACACCATTTGCTGCTCTTTTATTGGAGCAAACAGCCATCTTTACATTAGCTATTATTTA
Organism: Chloropsis cyanopogon; assembly: GCA_013400585.1. Classification (NCBI taxonomy): domain Eukaryota; kingdom Metazoa; phylum Chordata; class Aves; order Passeriformes; family Irenidae; genus Chloropsis; species Chloropsis cyanopogon. The sequence goes on along the minus strand of WEZZ01007721.1, from coordinate 94,500 downwards.
TAGACACATAAGGTACAGGAAATGACCTCTTCTATAAATATCCTATTACTAATAATTCTGGATTTAGTTTTAAGATTTGCTTCCCTGGCGGATACAGCTCAATTCTGTTAAAAAAAGAGGGAAATTGAAAATCAGCCCTAAATAAGGAATGACAGAGCAGACTTGTAGGAGATACAGACTTAACATGATCTTGGAAATGCCATTGGCAACTGAAACAGCTTTGCCAGGTCTCCTCACTGAAATATCACCTTTATTAAAGATTATGTATGACAAATTTGTGTTTGCTGAAACTCTCCTTTGCAACATAAATCCAGGAAGGACAATTTAGTCAGACACAGAACTTTGTAGTACATTAAATTCTGGAATATTTTCTGTATTCTGAATTTATTTTACTCTGTCATAGGTAAATCTTGGGTCATGAAAATTAACAAATAGAACATTTTTCATTTGATTTATATGATAAACAGCTGATTTCTTATGCTAAGCAGTTGTGCTTTTTTTTTATCTCCTTTTTTCTTGCCTTTTTTAGGAAACAACCTCTACTCTACTTTTAAGTCTTTCCACAACAGAAAGGGAACTTTTGAGAAACTTTGCTTGGAGATTATAAGAATCTAGGAAGTATTACTATCTGTGCTGGGAAGAAGAGCTACATGTATCAGTCTTTCCTCCTTCTGTGGTTGGACATGGGATAAAGTAATATTTATCTAGCCTTTTGGACACAACTTTTTATAACTTATTCCTGATGCTTTACATCACCACACCCTCTTCAGTGCTGCTCCATCTATCTCACTGGCCCAAGAGGGGATTAAGCTGACTCCACCAGGGACGAGAAGCAAAAGGAAGAAATCTGTCCCAGATGATGTTAATGGCAAAATTCCTCCTGCTTTCCAGAGGGAGCCAAGATCTCACTGGCATTATTTTGCCAATCTCCCCTGAGTTGTCCAGTAGAATTCATCTGTTTTGAGTTGGTTTAAACCAACACAGAGGTTGTTGTAAACTCTCAGAGTCCTGAGGAAAACAAAGAGCTACCACCTCAAGGCATAGCCATAAATCAGGCCCCAATTTCTGCCTGATTCCTGCAAATTTAATTCAGATTTAAAACCACAAGAGTGCTGCTTGATATTAACTGTACTGGGAAACCCAGTAACACTGCTCTGCTCTGCATTTGAGCTGATTGCATTTGCTACCTAGAAAAGTAGAACTCAAAAGAAAAGCATGTTGGCAAGCATGTTGGTTGGTAGAACTTTTAGGTTAAGCAAAGACTTTTAAAAATGGACACTTTTCCTATTTTGTTTAGAGTTTGGTAACAGGCAAAGTGTTTTTATACCTGAATTATGAACCCATATAAAATTGTTAGCATGAAACAGCCTCTGCCTACCTTTGAAAAATTGCTGGTTATACTGTGGTCATTCCTGATTGCAAGTCACAGGATATTCAGGGTTATTTTTTATTTTAACTTGACATTGTTACCTAAAATGTGCCACCAGATATCTCAGGAACTCCATACTGATGGCAGAAAGAGGTCAGATTATTTGTTGGCAGCAGTGTTCATTGAGTTATATCTCCCTATAATCCAGGCTTTCAACAGCTTTGACTTGTGCATATCTGATTTTTTATGTAACACTTGGCAAACCTAATTTAAAACCACAGACTTCTTGTAAACCTGGTATTGTTCAGATGTCACTGAATAACCAGATGGCTAAGTTTTGTATTTAACACTTTATTCTATATGAAAGAATGTTATTGTAAAAATCAGAAGAAAAATATCTGTAATTTAACTTGCATTAAAACATTAATGCTGCAATGCTGCCACCATTTCTCATAGTAGTTTCATCTCTGAATTGCATTTGTGTTTTTTTCTGTGTGGCTCCCTTGGATATACCATGCCCCAGATTCTTGCTTAGCCTGTTTAAACATTGGTTTTACTCACTTAAGTCTTTGTAACTTCTGGACCAAGTGAATGCTTGGAAATAGTAATGCCCACGTTCATCTTTCAGTCTCATCATATTTTGGGCAAAACCATTTGGGTAATCCTCCTTTAACACATCCATGGAGGAAAAAGAAAAACAAAGAAGAGATCCTTCCAGTAATCCAAATTCAGAGGGTAAAAAATCACCACAAATTCCTAAATCAAATTTGTTTGTAGTGCTGCATTGCCTGTGCACTCTGTAGCATCCCAAGATTCAGAATGGATGCACCTCAGGCATCTCAAGGGCACTGCCTGGGCAGGTAGAAATCAAGGTCAGGTTTTCATTCCAATTTCCTTTAGCAGGTTTTTGGTCACTCATATAACTTTTTTTCCCCTCATTTTTGCTAAGAAATTTAAACTACTTATATGTAAGTGTACATTCTATATTTTTATGTTAATTGTGAAATAGATGCAGAAAATACTAAGACTTCATTCATGTCACTTTTCTGAGGACAAAGGTAGGCACTCTACAGTCTTAGAACATCTATATTTATGTAGATTATAATCCAGCTGTCCCTTTTTCCCTTCAAATTTTGCAAAGATGTAGCCTGTTGAAAGCAATTTTCTATTGCTAGACTGCTCTGAATTAAAGTTCCCCCCAAAACTTAACAACTTATTTTCATACTGCTTTCACACTTTGTGATTCATTAAAATACAAATTCAACCCTCAAAATAGAAACTTGAGCTTTCCAAAGAAAATGTGTGAAGAGCTTTAAATTATGAATGTAAAAAACTTATTCATAGTGCCACTGACATGATTCATTTTCTGTTCCCAAATGCTTTCTTTCATCCAGAACTTCTGAGTTGAGAAAGTTCTGTTAGTATGAAACAAAATCTCTCCAAAACAGTGTATTCCATGACTAAAACTATGAAACATCAGATTTATGGGGAGCACGGGTCAAAAATACACATCTTTGTTTATTCAGGGCAACTCCTTCAGCATTTATATGAAAATGGGGAACAGGAATGGACATGGCCCATCCCTGTGATGTGACCTGCTGGGAGGTTTCAGACCACACCTGGGCAGTGCATGATGACAGTGTCAGTACCTCAGGCTCACTCACAGCATCCTGAGAGGGTTCCTGCACACTGGCTACGTGGCACAGACACTCCTCCTCCCCACAGCACAGCTGCAAACTGCTCCAGCTCACAGAGAACAAGTCGTGCTCTGCTCCAGGCAAAGCCTAAGGCTTGTGTCCTTGCCTTGTTTACTTTCCTAAAAACACCAAACATAATAATAAAACACCATTTTTCCTGAACATTCCAAAACCATGGAGTCATCAGTTATGAAGAGTGAAATCTCTTTTTTTTTTTAATGAAGGTATTTCTTTTACTTTGTTTTAGGCAGCCTTGCGGAACCCAGCATAAAAAGAAAATGCACACAGAACACAGCTATTCTTTAAGGACCCAGTTAAGTTCAAATATATTCCCTTTGTGTTTGTGTGTGTGTTTACAAACACTGAGTCAACTTTTCATTATGAACTTCCAGTTCTGTCTGTTGTAAATTAAAAGATCAACAAAACCTTGCAGTCATATTTTATAATCTGTATTACTAATGTCAATAACAAATAGTTAAGAACAAGCTCAACTAACTGAATCTATCTCAACATGAAACTCAGTTTTACAATTCAGTGAAAAAGGGAAGAACCAGATTGCCACAATAATAAATTCTTCTTACAACCCCTACCATCTTCCTGTGGATCCATAACATTTTCCTACATGTGCTTTACTGCAGTAGCTAGTAGTCTGTTTTACTATGTAAATCTTGACTCACAACAGGCATTAGGCTTCTTTCCAGGGAGCTGATGCATTGTTTCCTTCCAGGGCCAGTGATGCCTCAGAGCTGTTGCTGAATTAACTTGTCCCCAGGAGATGCTGCTTCGTGCTCCGAGCTGAACCACAGATCCTCGAGTGCTGGTACTACCAAACCTGAAACAAGAATTCTGTGGGAGAGAGAGAAAGGCATCATGCATTAGCAAAGAGCCTTGGCAGACAGATTTTGAGCCCAACCACACAAGTGACGAGTGTGCTGCACCTCACAGTCACAAAGAACAAGCCATGGAGCAGCTTCCTAAAGCATCACTGGTGCTGGAGGTAGCAGCTCCCAGACAATGCCTGGCAAGGGGCATTGTGGTCTGAGATGGGCACTACCATACGACTCTTGGACTGGCACATTCATCACATGGTAGTGAGGGAGGGACCTCAGGGAGTTCAATGCAAGGTTGAAGGCAGCTCCCACAGGCTGACGTGATGATTAATGCCTGTGCTGGCCACAGGGGATTCACACTTAATTTACACCTGTGTAAACAAGTGGAGACACAGCCCGAAGGATCTGATCCTACTGGAGAGTAACTTTGGCAGGTTTGCACTGATGTCAGTGGGAGCATGCAGCAGTCAGGTCCTGCCTGTTTTAATAAGCGTCTCTGAGCCCCTGGAAAGTTCGCCTTTAAAAAAAAAAAAAAAAAAAAAAGGCAAGCTGTCTATAATTTATGGACACTGCGAGATTCTCTTAGCCACTCACATTGAGGCTAAAGTTATATTTCAGCTTGGAGAGAGAGAGCGCTTTTCCAAAATTCTTGCCATTTTATTCAGTGTGATATAAATAGATAATCTACAGGAGTCTGTTGTAATCTCACTGTTTTTAAAACAAATCCAAGGACCCAAACTTCAACAGCATGTGTCTTGATTTACAGACCCTCCAAGGTGCCTGATAACCTGTGCTTCAGAACCCTCTCCTTGGTCTCTCTGGACAATAGGAGCTGAGGTCTCAGCCTTGCCCCATCCCTCTGGCTGAATTCACACCTACCATCCACCTTCAGCCTCTCACCAGCAGCAGTGGCAAAACAACTGGAAAACTTTGTGCCTCTGATTTTCCAATATTCATCTCTGTGCTCTTCCTTGAAGCTGTGGTACTGCTTTTGTGCTGCTTCTTCCTTGGCCCTCATCTGTCAGATCAATGCATTCGTTAAGAAAAGCTTCACTGCCCAGGTGATGAACAGACATCATAAAATCCTTATATTTGACAATTCTTATTACAGGTTTTATATGGTGGCTACCTTTCTGCCACAAAAAAGACTCAGAAGACTTTTCCTGATGTATAACCTTTCCAACAAGAGGAGGAATGTAATTAAAGTCTATTTTCTAGAAGTCTGCTTTGTTCAAAGACGAATCCAGACCTCATTCTTCACATTCCCTTAGTTTTATGGTAATTGTGAATAAAGTGAAGGGAGCTGAAAATATCTTTACAATTGTTTTATATTACTTGGATAGATAATTATTTGGTTGTGCCAACAAATGCATACTTAGCCTTCAGCCAGTGAAAGAAATTATATGCATTTCTAGACATAATTGTGTGCAGATGAAAGAGCAATAATAAATTCTGAGAGCCAAACTGAGATCCCTTTGAAAAATCAAGAACTTAACTCTTCTCACACCCCAAAAATGAAGGTTAAATTTTAGGATAAAAAGCTTTAGATTTTCATTTTCAGTGTGCTTTAAGGCAATTTTGAGGCTGAAAACTCTGCAGTTAGTGGGGAGGGAAAGATTTCTCTTTTCTAGTGAACAACACTTAGGATTGTATCTTAGCCCCTTGGAAACACCATAGTTTGCCCTTGGCACAGTACAAAGAATATGGCTCTTCTCCCCAAGAACAGGTGGGATAGTTTCTGTCTATCTCCCAGTAATCATTGAGGTATTTTGGAATGAGAATTCAGCACACAGTTAAATCCATCCAAGTATTCTCATCTCAGTTTTCCATACTTTCCAATACTCATCTCTCAGGAATTCAGGGGAGGGTGAAAGAGGTAAAAAATTCACATTCACTCTGATGCATGAAGTGCCACTATATAGTTAAAGTATTTCCCCAGTTGCTCCCAGTTTGCAGATTTGGAAATATCCCCTGTGGACACCCCAGTGGCATCACAACAGGACAATTCTCAGTGCTGTTCTTCACAGAGCCAGGGTATCATTGAATGGATCTCCCTGCTTTATCTGGGAGAAACTGCTCCTCCAAGTATAAGGGACTTAAAACCACAATTCAGCCACTAAAATATATGTGACCAAGATGTCTCTATCATTGCAGCAGAATGCACCAAATATCTTGAAATGTCAGTGGGCAAGGGTACACGCTCTTTTTTCTGTTTGAATAATAATCACCGTATCCACATGCTCATCTATGGTATTAACCATCAATAAAGGGCAGTTTTTAGGGAATTTCTTGCAAAATTTTTAAAATATCATATTTCTAATGAGAGAGAAAATCATCTCCTGCATTGTCTTGACACATCCTTGTTCTGAAAAAACAACTAAGTGAAGCAACATAAAATAAAACTTGGCTTAAAATATTTTCAGTGACCAAATCAATCCTTAGGTGAAAAATTCTTCTGTGTAATGACGTATGGATTTCTCCTCAAGTTATATTGATATTTCAATGTGCTAGGTGCTATATGAACAGACAAATTCATATTAAAATCCTATTTCTTGACCTGTTGTCCTAAGAAAAAACGTTTAATGCACAACTTTCATTATGCTCAAAGTACAGGTGGAGAGAAGGATGAAAAAATTCCAGCCCATGGCTTGTTTATGACAGTCCCTGAGCAGTGCTGGGTAATGAGTTATTCTGTGTGACTCAGCAGGGTGAGAAAAGCCAGGGCTCGCTGCAAGGCAGGGCTGCTGAATTATCTCCTCTCACCTGTCACAGTCACCACCTGGAGATTTGACATCCCCAAGATCATTTGCACACAATCCTCTCCCATGGCCCCTTCCAGCAGCCATGGAGCACCTGTTTCCCTGCCACCTCGGGTAAAGTGCAGATTTTCTGTGTCATTTAGTCATTTCTTCTCCCCCAAGGCCAGTGGCACACATGTTTTGGAGAGAAGCATTCCTACTAGGTACAGGGAAGATTTATGACAAAAATTGGGCTGCTGTGCTCCCAAGTGGGGAAAACAACCCACCTAAGCTACAGAGCAGCAAAGACAGGTTCTAGGCAGTAGGAGAGAGATAAGAATTACATGTAGGAGCACCTTTCCAATTTATTAAGGTCTTGCAGGGTGTCTTCCCATCTTTATATTTAACATGGAAGTTATCATATACCTGTTGTTAATCTGAAATAAAATTACTTAATGCCTAATTTAAGACTATCTAATTCAACCTAATAGTTGTGGGGTGGGTTGTTTTTTTTTTTGCAACGAACATCCAAAAAGCACAATCACCCAAACAGGAGGTTTCTCGCCCATCACTGTCCGCCTTCAGTTTAAACAGGATTAGATTGCAGAAAACCACCAGAGATTGCTCAGTCCAGACGGTTCTGCTCACTACCAAGAGTTTCACAACATGTTATGGCTGCAAACTGGCACATGTGTACATCCCTCACACTGCTCCAGTCACACCAGTGAATTTATGGCAAGGGTGAATTTAGGCTGATATGTCTAATGCGAGAGAAAGCCCAAAGCACTGGAAAAAATGAAGAATGTCCATTTTAGGGACAGTGTTGTTTTACTTATTAAATTATCTCTGTTAAAGCAATATCACTGACATAGTAAAATGCTGGAGTTGAGGAGCCTTTTGAGATCTTCTAATTCCTAATCATTACCCTCAGCAACTGTGTATAATATATCAATTTTAGCCCATGTGGAGAATCATTACCCTTTGACTCTGAATTTGAAGAAAAGAATTTAAGAGCTGCATTCTGTTTCCCACATGATAGAAGACTAAATATTTCCATTAAGATTGCCTAGTCTGAGTGATGTTTTTTGTCGCTGCATTATATAAATATTAAAATATTGGGAACTTTTAATGTCCCACAATGCTGAAACCATTCCTTCTGGATTTACTGAGGCATCCCAGAACCTTTCATAGTCTTCCAGTCACTCAACACAGAATAGCTGGTCTTCCTGTGCATATCTTAAAACATTATTCACAGCTGTGTTTGGACACACATTTTAAGACTGCTATAGACAGGGCTGGCTGTAGCTGCCTGTGGCTGCGATGTGGGTGGGACACTGTGCAGAGACATTTATCTCAAGAGGAAATTCTCCCCCCCCTTTTTTTTTTCATTCCACTATTTTTCCTTAAATGTATATAGCATGCATGAAAGGTGCTGCAGTTGAAGCATCTTTATTGCTCAAAATCCCTGCAGTACCAAGCATGCCTCCACTTGAGAGGCTCAGAAACAGCCCCAGCTCCCCTGCTCAGGCTGTATTGTGAAGCACAACCAATAGCAGTTTCCTTGTCTCAATGTCCTTGGGCTTTGGGGCCCAGAGACCCTCTTAAATACTTGGGAAAAATAAAAATAAGAAAAGTAACAAACTAAAGACTAGTAAAAGGTGTAACAGTAAACTAGTTTACTACTAGACCTCTGTATTGCTAATTTTTGAATGCTTCATGTGGTCAGTACCAAAACTTTGGAGGATGCTCTATGCACCCTCTGGGAGACCCCTGTACAAAATCTGTGTAGCATCCTGTACCTCTTTATAGAGCAAGAAATTAATAACCTAAGCTAGAATCCACTTCAAGAGAACAATTTCAAGATATCAGTCATGGCACCTAATCAATTCCTATCCAGTTCTACCGAGCTTCACACAGTAGTGAATTAACACAGTGATTATTTTGCATTTGTTCACACTGGGCATAGTTTCCCAATAGCTGTAACTTAGCTGCTGGAAGCAAACGGCTGTGGTTTTGGGACATCTTTTACAAGCACAGTAAAATCATCCTTCCTTAAGAGAGATTTAGGCCACAGGTACACTCTTGATGGCTAAATGGGAAATTCCATCTAACATCCAAAGATATAACTATCCCACCACTTGTAACAATGGCTGAAAAAAACCATAATAATTTAAGCACCTGAAAAGAGCAGCTTTTTATCATATACACATCATTAGAAAACAAAATATAGAGGCTATTTGGTATCAGTTATGGCTGGCCAACCAGCTGGATTTCTACCACATCAAATTTTTTGCCTGTTTTGCTTCTATGGAGACAACTGGGAAAAAACATACTGGGGTCCTGGGGAACAGCTGGGTGTTCTCCAGACAGGTCTGCTTATACATTACAACCCTGATCTACAGAGAAAAAGAACACCTGAAAATTGAAATGTTAACCAGACATTCACTGTTAGGACCTTTTCTCTACTTTTTTTGTTAAACAGCTCTGGAAAGCTCAAACAAAGGCAGAGGAAGGAGCCCTTTCTCTCTCTGTCTGCCTGCCCAGCAGCAAGCCCTTGGGGCTCTGCACCAGAAAGGTGTCCCCAGCTGCAGTGTGGTTGCTCCTGGATCCTCCTGACACCCTCCATCTCCCACAGCTCATTTGCTCTTAAATACCAAGTGAAGTCATTAATATGAGTGGCAAACCTCCCTTTTCCATTAGGAAAAGCTGTGAGATGTAAAATGACCTGGAACTGGCCTGACCATTGAAAAAAAAAAAAAATCAATGGCTAATTGTGCTTGGACTGAAAAGGACGCAATTAATAAATTCCAGCATGCACATTTATTTACAATAGTAGATTATGAAGGCAAAGCAGTCTGTTAGGCTGTGCCTTCTGACTGTCTGTGGGTATTTGCCTTCAGACTTACCTGTGTGTATTTCAAAACCCTGCAGCTGTGATAATGAAAATAACAAGTAAGCAATGAGAGAAAATGGTGTCACAGGAGCATTCTTTATGAAGGAAGCACATGAAGTTATAGTTTATCCAGCACCTAGCATGTGAGTTTTTTGTGCAAGAATTCTTCCTTTCACATTACTTTCAGCCTCCCTTGAACTCAGCACATGTGAGCAGCAGGACCTGAGCCAAAGCAGAGGCTCAGCTCCGGGCAGAGACCCTGGGGTCCCCAGCCCCTCACCCTTTGGCGTGCATGAGATAATTAGCACATAGGGGTTTAAAGCCCAGGGCAGATGTGCTTTTCCACTGTAAGGCATAACTGTGTTCAGAAAGTATTTTGGGTTTTGAATAAATGTGGGCTGGTGACAAGATTCCAAAGAAATGAAAGGTTATGAAATTCACATCATTTTTGTGAGTGACTTTAGTGAGTCATTACCATTAAGTAAGTAAAAAGTATTCAGTGTCTGTCCAACTGACTTTCAATAGCTGTGGAAAATTGTTTATCACAATTAAGGTTATCTGTGAACTTCTTTCTTTTGACAGAAGTAAACCATGCAGAGTTTAGACTTCCCAGAATTCAGATCAGCACAGAAGCTCCTTGCCAAATTCACATCTGAGACAATGAAAGATGATCTGTTCCAAAGCATCCAGCTATGGCTGCGTGAAAATGCAAGGTACAATACAATATGAAGGCATTTTTTGATTTAAAGACAAAAATGTGGGCTACATACAATTCTAACTGCTCTTTATGTTGATTTTATGCTCTTGTAATCTCTCCCTTTCAAAGGGTAAATATCTTTAAAACACAAAAAATGCACTTGTAAGAGCAACAGTTTTTTTTAAAGGGTAACATGACATTAACCTAATCTTTCCTGTTTAATCAGCAGACAGAGAAAATGGGATATAACATGACTGTCCACATCCTCTGTGGCTTAAGCTCAGAGAGAAAGCTGATATGAAACACATTGATAGAGGGGAAAAAAGGGAAACAGGACTTTCTATGCATAAAGGACAGCTCTGTTATCAGGATGATTAAAGCCATTTACTGTAAAACAACAGCCTTCCAGATCCTCCCAACATCCTGAACTCATTCTGCTGTTCTGGGGTAATTAGATGGGTTTCAAATGTTGTAAAATATAAGCCTGTTTATGGAAAAATGTTCTACTAATCAAGATGTCTCATTATATTTGCTACAAGTTTTCATTTCTGTTCTTTCTAACATCTGTAATATGAAGGAAGGAGCCGATGGAGTTTTGCAAAAAGGGAACTAAAAACCTCTGCAACTCCAACTTGCTACAGCTTAAACCAAAATATCTAAGAAGAGAAAATTCAGTAAGAAACACAAAGATAGGATGGCTGCCAGGGATGCAAGTAAAATAAGAGTTTTGTTTGAATTCTCACTTTAGGGAGTGGGAACTTGCCTCTGTGTGTGTGTGTATGTGTGCACATGTATCTGGGGTCAAGTCCTCTAGGACAGGTTTGAGGAGGGAGCACAAATCTCCTGTAGCCCTGAAAAGAGTTCTGACATTTTTTTAAAAAAGTTTGAAAAAGAGGAGATAGCAGAGCTTCCAGCACACTGTTTTTAGATCTCTCCATTTATTTTTTTTTCCTTCAAGTCAGAGTTTTCAAATAAAATTTTCTGGTGGCTCTCCATTTTCTCTTACCAATTTTCTTTTTCCAGGTTTTCCTTGTCCTTTGAGGCACCAAATTACTGGCCAATGGCTTTTGATTACAGTCTCATTTTGCCTATTCCATCACTCATTTCACTGTCCCAAACCTCTTTGCAAATACAGTCTGTGGCTTCCTGTAGCACAGGAAGGAGACGGGATCTCCCCTCCACAGCCCCTGCTCTCCAGCTCTTCCTGGAGAGCTGTGCTCTCACACCTCATGGCAGGGTCATAGATCATGGAAATAGCTCACCAATGGAGAAGATTTGGGAACTAGAATATATCTTTTGAAGTAGGCAAGACTCGATTAGCAGGGCTTACCGGCAGAAACTTTGCCAGAGGGATTTTAACAAGACAATACAGATGTACCTACGTCTGTGTACACAAGCTTCAAGGAAGCGTGGATTTCTCTAAGCCCAGTTAAGGGATCAATCTTTTCTCTGGTAATTACATAGTATTTTCTCCAACCCAGTAGCATGATATAACCTGCCAGGATTAAGTGGCAGCCACCTGCTCCCTACCCAAGCCTGGGTGTAGTCAGCTTCCAGGCAAAATTGAATTGCCTGAATCACTAGAGCCCAATGAAACAAACTCAGTGCCTGCAGTGAACTACACAGTGCAGGCAGCTCAAAGCAGATCAGCTCATCAGATCTCTCTCCACACCCAGCCACTGACTGATAAGGGTAACATCCCATCACAGACAGCTCAAGGAAGGCAGCAGTCCAAGTCCACTGGACTTTTTTACGGATATTTTATGAGTGGACATGACAGTTCAAATAGCCACACTTCATCCCAGAGCTTAAAAAGTAGAACCGTTCACTGTGACCATTTCTCTCCAGACTGAGCAAATAACAGCTGCACTGAATTACTGTGGTAATTCCTGCCTCTTCAGAATGCTTCTAATAAATAAAATGACACAAGAGAAAACATGGATGCAGAAGCAGCAAGAGACTAATCAAACAACATTTTTCACACTCTAAATCAGACATACCGATAGAAGATATTCTACATTTAGTAAATTTGGGTCACAGTCTCAGGTTTCTGATTTACATACAATTTGGTTTCAAAGTAGATTCAGTCCATATTAATAACAATAATCTTATAGGGGCTCCAGTGCCTTTCCTTACCATTATAAAGGCAAATCCTGGCTGCACCTGCACATCAGAATTGTTTGGAATAGATATGCCAACCCTTTGCTGTTTTCTTTTGGCAATACTGAAAATGCTGTTTCTCATAAAAACAAACAAACAACTGAGCCAAATTCTGCAGACTTCCAGTTTTGGTACATCTACTGGGCACTAACATGAATATAACTTGTCTGCTGTAATTTCAGGAAGTTACCAGCCAGATTTTCAAGGCTGAAGGCTTGGTATGCTTATCTCTCACTGCCTCCCTTGTTCTTATACCTTTCCTTAAGTATTAGTTGCCATTTGCATCAAGGACTACGGGATTGGATGGACCTTTGCAGGACACATCTACTCTAGAAACTGAGTAATTGAAGGAAACCTGAAAGAGATTCATTATTCATTCAGAAGCACAGAGTTTTAAACATAAATTCTGTTCAAGTGGAAAACTCATTTTTTTCTCTTGTCTTTCATTCAGAAGATTATTCACATTGATGCTATCACTAGAATAAGTATTTTGAACATTTCTGCATTGACTCTTGTAAAACTTTGACTTGAGACTACTTACTTTAGACTCAGTTTGAATGTATTACCAGTATATTAAAAACAGCAATCTTAACAGTCATATATCTGAGACGGAATGAAGTGGACAAGAAAAGAACATCATAGAGGAGTGTAACAAATATTTTCCAAAAGAAAAAAGAGGGGAGTGGGGGCACTGAGCTACATCTCCATATTGTAGTGTCACCAATACTGATATTGGCAACAATTTCCCTGTATGTTCCATTGTGGGGGGAAATGTCATAGGCTGAACTGACTTACAAATGGTTCCTGTTGATTTAGACAGAGAGGTTTGTTAGACTCTTGGCAAAAGGAAGAATAATTTACACTAATATTTGGTCATTAACAGAAGTTCAGTGGATGCACAGTTTGGAGTTCCAGCAGGTTCACACCGGTGATATTTCACTGAGAGGGAATTCAAGCACAGGGAACAGTCGGAGGGATAGTGACATAATGAAACAACTCACAGCAATGCTCGCTGAATGTCTGATGCCAAGACACTCTCTCTGCAACTTTATTATGGCTCATCTGGATAATTTCCTCTTTGCAATCAAAATCAGTTCAAAGTGAAGAGAGGCAACCAATCCAGGTAACAAGCAGCAGATCTGCACCAAGAGCATCAACAGATCCATGCCATTCAAAAGTGACACAAATGACCCTGCCTTGTTTGTACAAGAAGAGCTTGTCAGTTTAAAAAAGCTATTTATATTTAAATGAAATTACTTCTTCCTTATCTACAATGTTTACAAGAGATGAGCTGTGATCAGAACACTTTCTGTCTGCGTGAGAGTCATGAAAACTCTCCACGGTTTTGTAGATGCTCTTGTGACACCAAATGGTAATTGGAAAAGACATTATGTTCCTTTGACCTTTTGTCAGACTGATTTGGAACATCCATAAGTCTTTTTATTTGATTAAAAAGTTGCCTTCTTTTTCTTCTTTTTCTCTTTTACCTGGTACATTGAGGTTCTGGAACGAGGAGCATAACAGCCTTTTATTTGTTCTATCACATATTTCAGCTCTCTGTTCTGATATTACTTTAATTCACGCATCAGCACAAAATGTTTGATTAAAATAGACATGGGTGGGTGTGTGGCATAAATTGCACTTAAAACAGCAATCTGAAATGGGGTTAAGGAAAATTATGTCCTTATGATTAATTGCAGTACTTTTTTATTTGATGTGAAGTACATGCTAATGACTTCTTTTAAAATATTCCTGTTGCTTCTTCTTTATTTATCTGTCCACAAAGGCATTTGATTAACTGCTGTGAGTGGGGTTTTATATAAGCATGCTTTACAAAACAGAGGAATAGAATTACAATAAATTTCTTAAAGTGGCAGATTCTGGCATCGTCAATCTAGCAAAAGAATGAAGTTTGGTACATCAGCCTTTAATTTTTCTGCCCTTTCATTCAGCTGACACTGGCACAGAAGCTCCATCCCGCAGGTAGGGGGAGTTTAAATTATGGGAGGAGGGGTTTCAGTCCATACTGTACATGGAAAGGTTCAAGCAAGCGATTAACAAGATCTTCCAACACCTCTTTCCATCCCCTGACACTTTAAACTCTTCACTCTTATGGCTGATTTGGTCATTCCCATAAATTCAAAGGCTGCCACAATGAGGGATGCCAGGAGTGTCTGTCACTGGAAACAAAGATCACCTACCCTCCATTGCCCCCACATGCACAAAGACAAAACACAACAAACACAATATATTTTGACCCTTAAGAAAAGCAAAAGCCATATGAGTACTATGCAGACAAATTAAGTTGACCCAAGTGGTTCATATAAATCTGAAGCCTGTTTGAGCTCAGTTCAATATCACATGGCTATATTATAAAGTTTCCGTCATCATCTGCCCTTCTGAGCAACATCATTGTCGTTCAGGGACTGTTCAGCATCTCCTGCTACACAGAAATCACACCCTTCACAAACCATCTTGTAAGCATCTCTTGGAGAGAAGTACAAGGACCTATATCCACGGTTTTAAAATAAATAAAAGCGCTTGACCATAATCAAATATATCATGGTGTGTATCTCCTCTTCTTCACTGATTGTTTACATTTTGAGCCAGAAATACATTTACCACTCATAAGTTTTCAGGAAAATTTCTTTAGTGATCTCTGAATTTCTTCTTGTGATCTCCATGTTGCAGTAATTTGCTAAAATCTGCCCTTTGCCAGCATTTTAAGCCACAACCTTCTGTTCATTATTAAATCACTCTAAAAAAATATCACCAGTAAAAATTAATCTTTAGGAAACAGGAGAAATAGATGCAAGACTCCATATGTTATCAGTCTAAATTTTATTCCCTCCCAGTCTCATAACCCTCCTTCCATTTGTTCCAGTAGTTTATTTATCACCTCCCTGAGAGTACCTCAGACAAGTCACTTCTTATCTCCTGACCACAAATGTGACATTACTTAAAGTACAGGTTGAACAACGATATCAGTCTCTGTGTTTTCCTCTCCCTTTCTTTGTTGGAGCATGGGACTAATGCAGCCCACTCTCTTGCACTTGATAATCACAGAATTTAACACTTAACAAATACAAGCTGTTTTCTGTTTTTTTAATAACCATAAGTGTCACTCAATAGATCACAATGAATTTGAAGTCATTCGATGGTGTAAGATAATTTAAATATTTGTTTAGTGTGTTTCATAGTGAAAACAGCAATTTACCAATAAGCTTCAGAGCAAAGGATGACAGCTGGACTGATGGCAGAGTAACCCCTTATCCTATGGGACTATTGCCAGAGCTGCTGACAAAAAAAGTTAGAAAACACTCCCACACTGAATAGTTCCCCCAGGATTCTAAATCAGAATACTTACTCCTGAAAATAATGCTTTCTGCTTAGATTAGACAAGATGAACTCAACTTGCAGGGTCAACTTTGTGAGGCATAATCAGCAAAGGAGTACAGCAGCATGACTTCAAGGACCAGATGGCAAACTAGAGAAAAACATGGAATATCAGGATTATTCAACAGCAAAAATTATGCATAAGCTTTTATAAAATACATGCCTTTTGAAAAAAAAACATTCATTCTACAGCTGGCAAGTAAAAGTAGTGGGTGGTTCACTAAAAACAGTTGTGAATGAAGAGCAAGTTGAGCTAAAGCCACAGAGAAGACATCAGAGAGGACACGAGAAAAGATGAGATTGTCCAAGAGAAGAGTAGATCAAGAAGCACCAGTGTATGGTGGCTAAAAGAAAAACTGGTGAGGAACAGGAAGGAAGTTAGGAAAGCTTGGATCTTTATGGAGGCAGGAGAAGAAGAACAGAAAAATGATCAAGCTGCAGTGTTGGAAATTAGTTTTACCAGCAGAACACAGACTGCAGTTACCAATGTAATGCACCCAAATGGAACAGCACAGTGGGGGTGGTTTGTTGGTGGTTTTACCTTCTCCTCCCCCAATAAAATGTCTTTCAGAAAATCCATAATAATAAAAATTTAAACATCTTTCTCATACTTTGCCAGCAGCTGTCTTTACAAGTCTCATGTGATTTGGTGGCCAGGCACTAACAAAATTAATTTCTATTTGCTACCAGTTCAATACTCAGCTGCTTTATCTGCAGATCCCTAGAAAATTTGATTTGTCCAGTCATTTGAGTCATGTGCTGAGAAGGCAAGTATAAACAGTTAATTCTTTATAAATTAGGTCTTTTCAACCTGTGACTTCACCAGTGTTTGCAGAGCACCTGCAGAAAAATAATTGTATTCCTTCAGAGCTCCTGGTGAAACAAGTCCCATATCTCTGGGAGACAGGTCTTGGTTAAAGTGCACTCCTGGAGCAAAGATCAGAAAACATTTGGAAATCAGGACTTTGCAATTCTGCTTGCACAAGAGCACATCAGAGTGTTTATTGAGAATAGCAAATTTTATGCTGACACTTTGGATCCCAAGCTCCACGCGTCAGGGACGCCACCTCCTCTCTCTGTGGGTGTAGCAAGCAATCTACAAGCAAGGTAGTTGCCATCCAAATTGGCTTTGAGAGCACTAACCTAAGTAAATATTCCTTTTTATTGAGAAGCCTGGAAAATACAGCCACAAAATAATAAAATGCAATTACTGGGAGAACACGGGAGAAATTGCCCACCTGCAATCACTTATATTACACTTCAGAAACAGAATAATTTTTATTCCATTTTTGAATGCCACTTGAAAACAACAGTTATCAGCTCAGACAAAGGCTCCAGCGTGCCCTGGTGGTCCTTGTCCAAGGCTGGTGAGCCCAGGGGTGATGGCTGCACCCTGTTCTTACAAAACACAGAGAAAAATGAGCACAATGATTAAAATGAAGGCCAGTGACAAACCTGGGGAGCTTCTATAATTTAGAACTCTGTGAGCTGCCTAAATTGGTCTAGGAACTCTTCCAGCTTTTAATCCAACTAGAAACTAGGATATAAAACACATGGGCTGTGTTTTCCAGCATATACCTGCAGGAGGCTGAACACAGCATTTGACCCTGGATGTAAATATCTGAATGCCCTTTTTCACATTTTCCTGAGTGTCACCAGAGATTTGTGTTCCCTGTCAGCGCCATGCAGCTCCTTACAACACACACTGTTTCTGACAGCTTGGTTCATGATCTGGAATGGTTTCATTCCCACTGTGGAAAGCAAGAGAAGGTCTTGTCTGGCTCAGTGTGTCCTGTGTGCCTGTCTCTCAAACCATGATTAGCTGTTTCAGCTCTTATTGAGGCACTTTCTGCTAAATCTGTACTTTAGTTCATGAATCTGAACCTTAGTTCATGCTACAAAATCTCTCCAGCCAAACAAATGCTGTATTTCAGTCTAACACTTAGGGTATATTATGATTTCAAAGTATTATTTTTAACTCTAAGGGAGTTTAGAAGGATGCAAATTACTGGCAGCTTAAGGGAGTTTAGAAGGATGCAAATTACTGGCAGCTTACTGATACAGAACAAGTAAAGTCTTCTGTTTAAATTTAGTCACTAGGATTATAGCTGGCTAGGCTAAACCCTAGCTACAATTCTCATGTGATCAAGTGAGGCATGCATGTGACTGCAGTTTAGTGAGCTGCCTACACTTAAACCAGATTGAAGCTTAAATAGATCAGAAAGATAGTCAGCCTGTGACATATTCTCAAAGGCCAAATCTCCACAGGAGGAACAGAATCCCTCAGATTTTAATAATTTCTTTGTAAATTACTTGGTTAGTCAGTCCAAACCAAAGAAAGAATATGTTCTAATTAAACAATCAAAAAATGCTTTCAGATCTATCATCTGGTAACTTGGATGAAATTACATCCTTATGTTTCGTTAGGATGGTTTAATGCCTTTAATCCTTGATTATATAACAGTGTTTTAATCTAAGATAAATTGCAAAAGAACAAGGGCCTCAAGAGTCTTGATTCTCAGATTCAGTTTGGCCTGAAGGCACCATATGCTCTTAGAATAGCCCAGCAAAAAGCTTTAGATCTCAGTAGAAGCCATGGTTGTTTTGGGATTGTTTCAGGTCCAGAAGAGATACTGGGTTTTAACTTCTATGCTCTGCAGAGTTACAAAGTTTAATCAGTCTCTGGTGTGCATGCATGAGTGCTGTGAGCACCTGAGCACCATTCAATGTCCTTTTGTTCATCTGTGGGGCAATTTTTAATCCTTTTCTGTGTCTGTGGTGTCTGCTGTCTCTTCAGAATACAGTTCTTCTACTCTATTTACACAGCCAAACAAAGCAGCTTTTGTCAGTCAATTGTTAGTTATTCATACTTCAAATACTAAATATCCCAGTTGTAGTTACTCTCCTACAGCTGACATAAATAATACTTAAAAACCCAAAATCCATACCTCTAGAGAAAGACAGAAAATATAGCTGCAGAATATACTCAGTGCTTCTTTTGAAAACTTAGTTAGATAAGGGTAATTGCTGTCATGTTACAGTTATAAAGACAATGATACTTGTCCCGGTTTAGGGCAAATTTAGGAAGAAACCTCCAAAGGGGTTCTTCTAGAAAGCAGATTCAATTGACCCTCCCCCAACTGGTTTGGGAGGAATACTTCCTTAGAGTGGAAGGTGGAAAAAACTATTTATTTAACAAACAAAGTATCTACAAGCATAAGGCAAAAAAAAACCAAAAGAAAAAAAAAATTATATCAAACAATAAAATTTCTTGCCAGTCTGAGGAGATCTGAGGAGATGACACACTCAGACAGTCCCTCCGTGGAATGCAGCTCGGCTCACTCAGTCTGTTCTCAGTCTCTCCAGCACTGGAAATGCCCCGGCCCAGGCCCAGCCCGGTGGGCCACAGGTGTGAGCTGCTGGTGCTCTGCTGGGTGTTCACTCCAGAGCAGGTTTGAACAGGTCCACAGAAAAAAAGGAACCACAGTCCAGGGAACTTCTCTGCCTCAGCTAGCTAAAAACTAACTAAAAGTAAAGAAAAACTCTGTCCCGCTGTCCATTGTCTGTGCTGCAGACACCACAGCAGAGCAGAGTGTGGAGGAGTGCAAGCAGTCTCTCAAACAAATTCTGCTCTCTTTCTTCTCCCCCTTCACTCTCAAAACCAGTCTTAAAGGTACAGAACTCAATATTTAACATAAACAGAACAGACGATTTGGGGATACAAGCATCATAAAGTCACCCCAGGACAATACTCTTCAGATATGTTTATTTCCTTGATAATTTTTATGGCAGAGGGGAGAAATGCCTTATTCAAATTCACAGAAATAACAATATTTCCTAAGGTTAGTGCTCTACCTAGCAGTGAGGTTTAGGCTTAAGAAAATCAAAAGTTTAAAAGCCAACGAGCACAGGTACTTAGCAGACACCAGAAATGGAAGTTTTGGTTGGGGGTATCCCAGATTTGATGCACTTCCCTCAAAGTGGGCCCAAAAGACAACCTCAGAAATAAAGAAAATGACTCCTTGCAATTCAGTTTGCCTCAGCTGAGAGAGCAGAAAAAAGTGACAAGAAAGTGTCACACACAGCAGTGCTTCCTGCCATTGCTCCTATTCAGAATGAAATGGGAATCATCACACCACTGCTCTGTAATGAGACCTCCAATCAATCATTACTATGAGTACGAATGTAAGGCACTGTTCACCTGAGCTGAACGTAAATCAGAGACTTCACTATAATAAATCCTAGCTAAAATATTAAACTCAGTGAAATTACATACATCAATTCAAAAAATAAATTATCCCCTGACATGTGAAAAGCTCTATACTGTTATGTGAGAGCAACTGAAGTCTTTGGAGATGTTTAATGGAGAACAATGGAATCTCTTAGTGGAAAAGTGAGGAAAGTCTGCCACATATTTTAGAGAACATTCTTCTCTTGATACGCTTGAAAATATGAATAAAAACTTTTATATTCATAATTTACTAGAAGATCTTAAATAAAAATAGATTTTGTGAAGTTGTATCTCCTCATAAAGAGGGGAGAGGCATTTATTGGAAAAGCACATTGACTCCCAGGAGATATTAATGCTGTTCCAAATAAACACCACAACCCACCGGGAGCACATCTTTAGCATGGGTTCTTCTACACAATCTCCTCCCATCTGAGGAGGGGAAAAGAGATTTTCTCCTGCTTCCCATCTACTTCTGGCCTTGCAACCACTCAAGAAATGTCACACTAGATGTAAAGCTGGTAAACAATTACCCTGTCCTTTACTTAGTCTCCAGTTCCTCCCTGCAGCCCCAGGATTTGTGTCAGCTGGATGTGCCAGCAGATTATTTCAATAAACTTCTGGAGTCTATGGCCCTGCTTGCAGAAAAGCACCTACTTGTCAGCTGCTGAGGTTGCATACGGCAGCACATCCAGCTTTGATTTCCACTCCTGAAACTCACCTGTGTTTTCCATAATGAGGCATGGACATAATGTTACATGGATGGGAATCCATGGTTTACTGCTCCTGAGCAAAAGCCACTGGGCTGCTGAGTCAGGGTCAAGGTTACTGTTACACTCTTGAGTTCTTCACTGGCCACTGCTGTGCTTGGGGAGACAGAGGATGGATCAGTCTTCCACCTACCTTGCTCAGGCCATTTTCTACAACCTGAATAAAAAAAATGGGAAAAAAAATCGTGTGGATTCATTCCAGCCTTAATGCTTAGTGTGTGAGTGTGCCCACTTAGCTATTACTTGCCAAACTTCTTTGGACAGGTTTTTCCTACTGACATGACCACCTGACCTGATTGCAGAGAGCCAAGAAGAATTGTGGTAAAATACAAGAAATGAGAAGAGCAGCATGACCAGCTGATAAAAATCAAGGCAGAGGCAATAATGACATTTGTCATTAGTTGCCATTTAGAAGGCTGTTATGAAAAGAGATGTAAGTGCTTTGTTCTCTGGTAGAAAAAAACTTGTCAGAGAGGTAGCAAATTGAATGTTAGGAAATAATTCTAATAATACAGGTGGAGGAACACAGGCCCAGTTACCAAAATGGCATTTGCACTGGGACATGAAGCAGAGCACAACTGAGCACAGAGCAGAAAAAGAGAGAGGCTGTAACAATCACATGCTACCACATCTTGTCTTTTCATAAAAAGGTACAGTCAAGCATCTAAATGTAGCATATGTTCTAAAAACATTCAAAGTTAAGGTCACTGCACCCAATTTGGCAGGTTTTGAGTGCTGCATGCCCAATATTTACTATGGAGAGTGGAGCCTCTAAACAACATTGTGCTGCCCCCTTAAAGCTCCGCCACAAAACCTTCTCTGCCCTGTGACCCTGCACATCTCCAGAGCTCAGGAAGGTCTGTCCACCAACAGCTCCCAGGTGCCTCACCACAGCAATCTGTAGCACACATCTCATGGAACAGATGATTTACCAGAAACCCAGAGCTGTGGGTTTCTGTGGATTTTCATTTCCTATTTCATAACACTGCTAGTTATCCACGCTGGAATGCATGATGAATACATCTATACAAGCCGTGTGGAAAAAACATACTGGGCATTATCCATTTTATATTTTTCAAAGGCTCAGAAAGTTGGCCAAATCAAAACCAATTTCCACTGAAACTCTCCAAAGTCCTTCCCAATAAAAGCTGTAATTCTGGCCAAATGTCAGTTCTCAAATGAGCTATTCAAATATTAATTTTCAAATGTTTTCACAAAGGGGGAAAAGCTTTTTTTTCTTATTTTTACATTTACAAACAGAACACAGGCATCTCATCAAGATTTATTTACAATGAAAAAGGGCTGCCTTTCTCAAGCAACATTTTAGCCTCAGAAGAGAAAGGTTGTGCCAGATTGAAAAGAGGTAATTTTGATGGCTGCCTCCATCACACAGTGTCTGTTTTTGCTAGATTGCTGCAGTAAGTTCATAATCAATTATATTAATAAAGATTCCTTGCCAGAATGAGGGCACACTGCCACATCACACCCTGACCAGGGCATCTCCCTGGGTGGGGGAAGCAGCAGCACTGACAGCCCACGTGCTTATCCCACACCTGCCCTGACACCTACTCAGCTCAAAGGGTTTTATCACTTAAAGCAATGAACTGCCAAGTCACATAAAAACTTAGCGTTAAATCATTCAGAAAAGAAAGTAAACCAGCAAGTACATCATGACTCATTCTCGTTTATATGTTTGTTTTTGCAGACTGTCAAAAGCCTGCCAATAGTTTGCTGCTTATAGGAGTGTAATAAACTACCCTCTAAAGGTATGTTCACACAATAATATAAATCATATTTTGCACTGGTGTGCTGAACAAAACCTATATTAAGGCAGAAAAATGAACTTTTAACTTCATCATTTCATAAAAAAAAAATTACAAGTATTTGGTATGTTTATGTTGACTTTGTTGCAGTGATGTTCAAGTGTCATGTTATCCATTTTAACTAAGCTCAGGCTTTAGATCAAAAGAGAAAACACAATGGACTCAATTTTACTTAGTAAAAGTTTATAACTATCTCAGAGTACATTTTCTTTAATATTCTGGTTCATCTCTAGCTTTTGCCTGTTGTTTGAAGCATCTCATATCATTAGCCTGTTGGAGGAACAAGATTAACATCTGATATTCCAGGGGAGGAAAGGGAAAATGATCATATTTTTGTACCTTCTTTAAAAATGTCCTGTTATTATTTGCTATTCTTACAGCCTTCTTTAGAACATGCAATGAGGGAACTTCCAATCCAACTTGTTTCATGGCTTAGTGTTTTATGCACAAGAGCAAATCCAATAGAGGGAGAGAGACAGGACTCCCAGCAGAGAACCTGGAGTCACCCCTTCCTGGGTGGCAAAGCTCCCAGCTGACCTGCTGCATTGCTGAGAGCAGCTGATTCTCTGGGATGCTGGTATCTCCAGGAGCCAAAGGCACACCACAAACCTGGCTTTGCCAGCCCTCTTCTCAGACTGGAATACCATGGACTGGAGAGTAAATCTTCAGCCGCAGGAAGCGATCTGGAGAAGATGAAAACACTATGCAAGTAAATATAGCTAATTCTATTCCAAAACCCTTCAGCCTTTCCTAATTTTTTTCACATTATGAGTAGACAATACATTAGTGGTCAGACTCCAAACGTCCCTGACAAAAGCCCTTATATCTGTATTTTGCTTGGTTTCCACCCTGACATGGCATTTGTAATTTTGTCAATCCTTAAAGCCAGAGAAAACTTATGTTCTATCTCGAATACAACTATAGTCAGGAAAGTCCAACACAGCTAGCTATTTAATTATGTGATCATGGCCAATCCTCAAAGTATATTTGTGTAGCTTGGGCTGGAAAGGATTGGAGCTGGCATCTGACATAGCTCACAGGAGATGCTCTCCAAACCTGCCACTGCACTGGCATCTCAGTTGGTCCATGGTCTCAAAAAGAGCTGACAAACTTGCTGCAGATGGAAGCAGCAGCTGCTGAAAGGCCCCTTATAGATTTTATTTTTTAATTAATTCACTCATTGCAACAGAGGAAAGCAAAAGTTAGGGAAGCTAGGATATAATGTCTATACCTAACTAAACTTCCTACCAGAAGAAAGTGCCCCTTGAAGAAAGCACACACTCCTCAAATGCCTTAATACCATCAAATGCCTTAATGCCATCCCCTTTCCTCATTCTGCTCAGCAATCTGACACCCTGGATATGAAATCCTTTAAGCTTGGACAGACAATTCTCATTACCTGAGCCTCCAACACCCTGCAGTACATATTTCCAGCATATTAGAAATACCTCTAGCCAAGGAATTGCTGGAGTAACTAGTGCTCAGTGCAGAATTTTAAAGTAGTCTGCACTGTAAAACAGCAGTTGATCTGCATTGCTCCTCTCTCAAAACCTCAGTAGATTTAGCAGCTTGTCATCCTGTTTCAAGGTATTGCTCTCCTCTATCATTTTTACAGCAGACCAAAATCCAAGAGCTCACACTGGTGACAAACAGCAGAGCTCTAAGACTGAATTGCCATCTTGTAATGAAGATTCCTCTTTTGAACAAAAGTCTCTGCTCTTTACTGAGATGTCTGGCAAAATTCAGATTTTGTATCAAGATTCTTTTGGGCTGCTGCAGAAAGTGTAAAAATAAATCTAGAATCAATTTTAATGCTAATTTATTTAAATTAATTGGATAGACATGCATATTAATTGTCTTTTCAAATTCCTTTCATATATTTTTGGGGAACAGTTAAAGCAGGAGGGAAAACATCTGTTCCAGATGAATGACATACATAAAAGCCATCAACTGGAATATAATACCAAAGGTGGATGAGCCACTAACATTTCTCTACAGTCAGTGTCTTAAGCATCTTAATAGCCTGAGCCTAAAAATCATAAGAGAGCCTTTGTTTCTGAGCAGTTATGCAAATCAGGTGTAAATATATATAATTAGATATGGAAGACAGACTGAGCTAGACAGAAAACCAAATGGATTAAAGATCTGAAATTCTAATATTGTTCTTAAAAAAACAAAGGCCAAGTTCAGCTTCCAGCTCTGCTGGTGCACTTGTTTCAGAGGTATTACTCCAGGTTTACATAGCAAAGAGCTGAACCTCAGTATGGGCTGAGAGTTAAATGAAATCCCAGCAAAGAATGCATGTTGTATTTATGTTACTTTTATGAATGCTACCATTTTTTTCCTTGCCAGGTCTAGAATTATTACAGTCCTGTCAAAAACCTGATGTAATTCCTAAGATAATTAAATACAAAGTTAATGGATATTTTTCAGAAGCATATATTATAGAGAGCTAAAGGAAGAAAGACAAGTATACTACTTAAAAAGCAGCTACTTTTCAAAACTGTTTTAATTAACCAGGATGACAGGATAGTTAAATCACTTCTTAAATTAAGAAAGTTTTGTTATCCACATAAAGACTTGTTCAACCCACTAGCAAATGCCATGTTCACCATCATGCTTAAAATATTAAAGGATGCCCAAGCATCTCTTGCATTTTGAAAGTCATATGATCCTTTCAAAGGGCTGCTTTATACTTGCATTGCTTTCGTAGGAGTGAAAAACTTGTTAAAAGGAGAGCATACACAGTAAACACTTAAAGACGTATCAGCAAGCAAAGCACTTGCTTTGATTTTTTTTTCCCATAAAGCTTTGCTTTGTATTCCAGCTTTCACTGTTTCTATTAGGTCAGATCTAAAGGCCCATGACAGATAGAGAAATATATGTGGAGATAATTACAGGCCCTGGAGAGCAGCCAAGAAGATACACAGCTATGAAACATTTACTCACATTCTGCAGGTCATATGAACAATGCTAATGGGATTCCCAGTTTCAACACTGCATGGAAATGAAAGTGAGGAGCCTCCCGCAGGAATAGAAAAAATGTAAGCTGAAAAAGGAAATTCAGACAATAGGAAAGGCAGGTTTAGGATTTACTAATACAGGGAACCATGCTGTGATGGAGTGAATACACAGGTTTTTAAATGATGGGAAAAAAAGCAGATTTTTAAGATCCTGCATGGGAGTTTTCAGCATTAAAATATAGGGACTAACATGCTGCCAGCAGGTGAGCCTTCCCTCTCCAGCCTCCAGGCTTTGAGAGGAATGCTTGAGCAGTAAATAGCAAACATCAAGCAGATTTGTTCTGATCTTCCTTTCTGATTCCCTTTGTGCTGATTTGATACTTAAAACTGAGCAGCCAAGACCAGGAAGGTCCTGCTTTGGATTGCCTGGGATGGAATCCTACTTGGGGAAATCCCTCACTTCTGTACAATCAAGCTGCAGACAGCAGAGGTGCTTGGCCATGCTTCCCAAAGCCTCCTGCAGAGCAGACTGACACATGAGCAGACAGGAGCAGGCACGGTCCTCCCAAAAGAGGGAGAGAGGATAAACTGTGTGATCTGGAGTGACCCTGTGCTCACTCTAGATGTTTCTGGGATGCAAACCAAAAATGAAGCACATGGGATCAACCCAGAGATTTTCCTCAGGATTGTGCTCCTGACCCAGAGGGCACAATCAATTCCTAGTGTGTTAAATCCAACAGGGTGATGCCCTCCAGGAGTGCCCACATTATGCTAGTGGGCAGCAAGTCAACAGGATCAGATTTGAGCTATTCAAAAATGAATTTCCCCTCAGCATTTGCCGCAGACATCAGACTCCCCAGCACTGTTTTGCCACAGAAATCTGACTATGCAGAGCATTTTTTGTTAACATCAGCACTAGAGGAATAATTAGCTCATCCAAATAAATCTGAAGAGGAATCGAGAGGTGAAAAGATGTATTCTGCCTTGTGTTGTCTATTCACAGACACCTTTTTAGTCCTAATTCACCTGCTTCTGACTGTTTTTTCACATGCAACATCCCAGCTACAAATACTCCTCTCTCAAAATAAACCTCCTTTGCACCTGCCCATATCTGCTCTTGTCCCAGCCAGCCCCACGACTGCTGCTAGGAGAGGTGGGTCTGTCAGTCTCTGGAGGTGCACAACTTCACCCCAGGAAATCCTTTCTAACTCATGTCCTCACAAAATTGCTGTCAAAAGCATGGGTGTGCTGCAGAATTCCCTACCAAGGCTCCTAAGAATGAAATCACCTACCTACAGGTTCACACAACTTCTTATGCTCAACAATTGTTTTGCCAAAAACCAATCAGCATATAACCAATACAGACAGCTCAAAGGCTTGTCAGCAGTCTAAAAACACTCAGGTGTGTCGAGACAACCACAACTCACATTCCTCACAGCAACTAACAGAGAAATTGTATACCAAGAAGAGAAGTCACATCCACAGCACCAACCAGTGTATGATTCCTTAATTCTTTATGGAGGTGTTGGAAAAATATTTAAGTGCCACAAAATGTTAAGTTGCTATAAAAGTTCCCATTTGCAGAGTATGCTTGGATCCATATCACCTAACTCAAGCAGACTCATGCTTTCTCTAATCCTTCAGAGAAAAAGAGGTATCATGGAGTGTTGCACTACTTATCAGGTAGAATATGCCTTCCTCTGCTCAGCAAAATTCTGATGTACAGGATCACTGTTTACACATTCCCTTCCAGGTGATTTTGCTCTATTGCTGTTTTCCAGGAAATTGTTATTTCTGCTCAAGGCATAACTGACTCCCTGCTCATTTTGCTCATGCTTTACCTTCTACGCAATATGTTTTTAAAAATATAAAAATGAGGAGATCCTTTATTTTTATCTCTTCTTGAAATTCTATAAATAGCCTCTGGATATTTGTGTTATCTTTGTTGGTATTTTCCTCAAGTCCCCTTAGGAATCAGCAGCTTTCGGAAAGATTCTCTCCTTAATCTCTAGCTTACATTTTGCTTGTCTTTTAAAAGAAGTTTTGAGTCCTCGTAGCCATTATTGTGCAATCCAAGAGCATAATTTCATTTTGTGAGCCAGAAAAAATTTAAAAAATAAGAAAAAGCCAAAGTATTTAATATAAAAATAAATTCTTCTCACTGTAGTTTAACTGGGGAAGGGAGGCAGGGAGAGAAGAGACTAAAGTTTAAGCTGTGAATACTTGTGGCTGACAACCCTTTCCTCCATCCCACATGCTAACACAGCCCCATTACAGTATTTGCAAACATCTGAGGCTTTGTACATACAAACCACAGAGCTCTTTCTAACTGCAAATAACTCTGAAGGCGATCAGGTGTCTTTTTAACAACCTCAAAAGCCTGAGTGGAGGTGTATGGAAGCCTTCTCCCTTTTCCAACACCACAGACTGCAGAGCAGCAATGCATTTGTCATCAGCTGCTGCAAGAATTCTGGATAAGATGAATTCTCCTGCATAAAAACTAACAGCAGCTGGCAAGTTCCTCCTTAGGAGGTTCACAGCTCCACGTACCAAATATCAAAGTGACATAAAAGCACGGATGTGCTTTGCTTCAGACCATGAATAATGCACAATCTCTTCACGTGCATTAGAGAGCAGTAACACAACTCACTGCCTTCATCAAAATTGCTGCTGCATTCACATATGAAAAATCTGAATCTGGCCTCTGATCTTGAAATGTCTGCATAATTCTTCTGTCATCCCTTCAGCAGTGCTTTAAATCTCTCTTGCTGACATCCCCTATCCACAATGCACATCCATGCCATATCACACTTTCCAATCAGACTTGTGCGTGCGTGGGAGGCAACTACATCCCTAATGCAGGCCTCCAGGAGAAATGCAGACTACTAAAAGCATTCCTTCCAATGTTAAACAGGATTCTGCCAAAATACTTGAATATAGCTGGTCAACAGCCTGCACAGGGGTTTCTGCCATGAAGTGAGACACCAGCTCGAGCTCCGTCTGCATCACAAAGGGAACCAAGCTGGCAGCTGGTTGGAGGGACAGTCTGTGGCTCTGGGCTCATCTCTTGGTACAAGACAAACTCAGTCAGATTTGCTGCCAGACTATCCAAATGTGTCTGTGGCCCTAGGAAGGCATTGAGTGGGTGTGCATTATTCAGATTCAGAAATGAAGGAGAAGAAATTATCTAGGGTTGTTTATCCTCTAATTTAAGGCCAAAGTTTTAAAGGTGAAAAAATGAAAAGATGCCTCCCAGCACGACTTTGCAAACTGAGACAAGGTGAGTTTTTTTCAAGGAGTTGGATGGTTTACTTTCCTATCCCTGGTTACTACCCCCCTCTCCTTTTCCTCACAATGCTGACGCAAAAATATCACTAAAACAGCACGAGGGCCAAACAATAATTAAAACTTTCCATCACATTGCTCTGACATTATCAAGCCGTGGGTGGATTCACTGACACAGTAGTGGAAGTAAGAATTCAGCATTGGTTCCATTCTTTAGAGATGCAGTGCTGCTGGCACCCGTACAGAAACGCCTACAAGTCTTGAGAGAATATGATAGTTGACCTAAAATATTTGTATACACTAGGTTATTCAAATAGTTTTCAAAATATTTCTCAGAGTGAGCCTTATTTCAGTTTGATCTCTGGCTCCGTGCTCAAGAAACATCTTGCACTTAATTGAGAATTTGCTGGGAATCTAGATTTTATCCCAGCACTGAATGCTTGGCCAAGGAGATCTAGGGTCTCTGCCAGCAGAAATATACACTCGAAGACAGGCTGCCTAGTGTGTTTTACCAGTGCTCCACCACATGTTGGACTGATTTGAAACCACCAACTGCAGTTGTATTCCTCCACAAAAAACAGTTCACTGGGGCACATTTCATCATGAACCACCTCAGAAGGATTTGAATTTATATGGAAAATTTTGTCATGCAATCTTTACAGGGAGGAAAGCAATAGCCCCCAAAAAGGCTAGAGAAAACCCTCAGCCTGCACACAAGTGTGTATGGATAGCCATTTGCTCTCATTTGGCTTTATCTTTCTTTGCACATATGCCTCCAGATAGAAACAGAGAAGTCTTGATCTTTCTTATCCCTTAGAAAAGAAGAAATCTAAAAAATATGTCCCTTTTTGCCATTAAAACAACCAAAGATGTGCTGTGGAACAAAAACATAAGTTAATTATTTGCAAACATTTGAAGGAGAACAAATAATAAAGGCATTCCAAAATATCAGAGCTGCCTTACAGGACAAAACAAGGGCTGGGCTAAAATTCGGGGGGAAAGAAAACAATCCAGGAAACCGACTGTTGGGAGAAAACTGTTGAACAGATGATATGCCCAGGTGGCCAAGGAAAATGGCACCAGTCACTTGGGGTGATAAGAGCTGGTCTACACAGAGAACAAGAAAAGGTATTTGGAGAGGGAGCCTTTCATGTTAGGGACAGAACCCAAAACACAAAGCGCACAGACTAGCATTAATAAGTAAGTGTTTTCCAGCAAGAAACACGCAGGGAGGCACACACACTTCATATGAAACACATCTGATGTTTTGACAAAGCCTGGCATTTAGAGACACCTGAAGCCCACTCCTCCCTCCCCAGCAAATGCCTGAAGCACAGAGCTGGGGCAGGCTCTCTCCCTTTTCACTCCACCTTCCTGCTATCCTGAACTCCTGCAGGAGGCGGAAGCCCTGCAGCTCCTCCAGCCAGGTGCTGCAGGTACCCTGGAGCTCTCTCCTGGCAAACAGCAAATCCCCACATGCCAAGGAAGAAAGACAGCCCAGGGCCTCCAAGATACCAGTTAAAGATGTCTAATACCTAAATTAGTTCAAAAAAACCCATGCCAAACTCTGCCAGCCTCATTTTCTAGGACAACAGCGAGTTCGGGTCAGCTTTCCCAGAAAACGCCTTCCGCTGCCTCCCTGCTGGCACATCCTCAGTCTCTGGCTCCCAAGGGGACAGGTGCCTGCAGCAGCCTCAGACGTGCTTTTAAGCTCTGCTGAGCACACAGAATTGCCCCCCTCCCCCACCTCAGCTTTAACAACTCTCTTCTCTGATCAGCAGCAGAGATGCTTAATTCTCATCATGCACCAGCTGCAGAATCTCAGGTCCCCAGCTCTGCCAGCTGGAGGATGAAGGAGGCTGTAGCAGATGAGCCTGTGACTGAATCCATCCTTTGCATTCATGGTCACATAGGAAGTCTGGATTGTCAACTTCCATTGCCAGAGCAGCAATCCCAGGGCTGGGTTTGTGTCCTGAGCCATAGGTCACCCTTCCTCAGAAGCAGCCCAGAAACAACACTGACATATCAGTGGTTGACAGACATTTTTCAAGTCATATATTTTTCTTAACAGCATTGACAGCCTGAGTTTTTCTAAGACTATCCATTTCTTCTGGATGAGGAAAAATCATCATATAAATATACATACGTATACAAATTCATGCCATATACAAATTCAGTACTTACACATACAAATATACATATTCATCCAGTATACAGCTTGGATGAACTGCTGTGCAACTCCAAGGTTTCTGGGTTATTGATTACTGCTAGAAACTGGATTCCAGCCCTACATCCCTCAATTTCATTTCCTCCCCTAAGGATTCACTCTGCAAACATGCCCACATCATTACCCAGCTCCAGAACTCTATCCTCCCCTTGGATAAAGAGTTGGTCCTACTCCTATTCAGGCAATATTTGACCCAGAAACCACCTGTCTATTAAATCTTCATACACCCCATGAATTCAGTCCATTAAAATAAGTTTTAAAAGCTTTACCAATGCAAACCAACGAAAACGATGAAGAAAGAGTGCAGCTTTCGCTCTCCTGGCCTCCATGGTACAAAATGTACCAAGAGCAAGTGGAGCAGAAGAGCTGTTCTTCTAGGAGGTGTTCCACAATCCCCACTCTACTCTCTGCTGACAAGGCTGTGCATTATGCACCTCCATACCACTTCCTCAGAGGGCACCATATTATTAACGCCACAGAACACCATATTGGTTTCTCAATAGCAAGTGCAATGACTGGCACTGTTAGAAGAAGTACATGGGTCTCATTTCCACCCTGCCCTCTCATCCAGTGGGCATTAGGGAGGCTTTACAATCTAGTTAAAATTCCCCTCGTTTCACAACATGGGTGCCTATCCTGGCAACTTCCTGATGAATTTAATCTCTATTTGCTGTTGTCATTGCTAAAATGTTTACCAAACTTCAAAACTAAAGCAAACTAATTTAGATTATAGCAGAGTGCCACCTAGTGCTAAGCAGGTTTGATTTCAAAAGGCGTGCTCTTATCTATAAGAAAATATTGACAGGAAATTCATTCTTCAGTTGTACTGGCAGTGTAAGACACCCTCTATTAGATTATAATGAATTATAAAAGAGGTTGTACTAATTATGTTCTTTGTAAAGTTGACAAGGCTCTGCCACTATCAACACACTGCAGTTCTAGGTGAGTACATTTTCCCAGTTACATGTCCTCTCGATTGATTTACTTTTTGTCCCACCAAGAGAAAACCTAAACCTCTGGCTGAAGTGACCACATCACACAAGCCAGGAATATTTTCTGTATTACAGATGAAAGGCATTTACTGACCCCAGCAAACATCAACCAAAATATTTATAAGTCCCACTCCCTGAAGAGGTATGAGGTGAAAGCTCTGCTTGTGGGCTCTGAAATTGGTAAAGGACATGAACAGAGATAAGGGAGACAAAAGTTTTCACTCTTTAAATGCATTTACTGGTGTTCCAAAGGGACATATTAGGCTGGCAGAGTGTGGGAGCAGGAAGAAATTCCCTGATAGCTCCAACAGAGATTAAGCATTTCCTACAGTTAAGCTAGGGAAAGCATTTCCCTGGCTAGGATGATGTTCCCATGCTGTAGATTTTCTTCTCTGAGACCAACAAAGGAAAAACTACGTGGGTTTTGGTTTTTCTTTTTTAATTTCCTAACACACCCAACAACAGGTGTTTTGTAAAATGAGATTTCCCAGAAAATGATACCCAGAGTACAGAAACTTCAGTCCCTTCTCTGGTGAGTGCTACATGTGGTAATGAACAACTGGCTCAGACAGACTATTGGGGTGGAGCACAGATATTCCCAGGAAAACACAGTCTGAGGTAAAGTCTATTTGCTGCTCAGTTCTGTCTTCTTCCTTGGGTGTGTTTCAGAAAAAGTTGAGATTAACTGACATTTATTACCAAAACCATAGCCTATATTTAGGCTAATAGAAATGGGCAGAATGGAGCAAGAGATCATTCAATGAATTATTCTGAATTACTATTCCAGTTCTTGTCTCATCCTCTCATCCTGTTCAGTGGTCTCCGACTCCAGCAAAGTCCCAAAACACCACTGTCACTGTTGGCCTTTGGAGCCTGTTACAAATATGGACTGTGGCATAAAAGTTATCAAATCCTTCTGTTTCACAGGACAAACAAGACTTCATGGCTGCTTAGTAAATATTTCTAAATATGAAAAATAGACCCTTGCAGAACAGGATGTGATGAGGGTTTTTTGATTTGTTTTTGGGGTTGTTGTTTTTTTTTTTGTTTTTTTTTTTTTTTTTTTTTGTTTTGTTTTTGTTTTTTTTTTTGGGGGGGGGTGTTAAAAGCAGTTAAGTTTGAGAGGAATGAAACACAACAGTGTAGCAATTTGAGCCCTTTGTCTGCTGTGCAACTACTGCCGGAACAAACGGAACTACTTTCCTTGTGTGGCAACCAAAAGCCATCTGCTCTGACCCAAGAGCCTCAAAAGATGAGAGAGGTGCCACTGTGCTGAGACAATGCCCATTTTTAACCTGTGGAAGAACTTGCTGCCAGCCCAGCAGAACATTAGCAGGGTGTGGGGATGCCTTGAGGCCAGTGGCCTTGGGAAGACTTGCTCCTAAGCACACTTCTGAAGCTTGAAGCTGGTCCCACTGCACCTTCCCACCACACAAAACTCAGGACAGGTGGCTCCAGCCAGCAAAATTGTTGTGCACTTGCACACTCTTTCACACTGCAGTCTCTGTGACAGAGCTCCTATCCCACAGGTAAATGGAAGTGCCCTATCTTTTACATCTTAAAAAACAGAAGTCCCCTCACTCAAAACCCAAAACAATAATTAAGACAAAAAAATGAACTGCGGCTGATTCTAATTACATATAATATAAAGGATGGGATGCACTCCCCCAGCTTTTCAGGATTATCCCAGTGTCCCACAGAGAGCCTGTATCTGTCACTAACCTCAGCAGTCCATAATTTCCCGCACACAGCAAGAAATGAAACCTCCACAGCTGGTTCAGCTCTCTGGTCCTGCAAATCCTGCTTGAGGCAGAGAGAGGATTAACTCCATCTTCATTAGAGTAATACACAAAAAGCTCCCTTTCCTCTTACAGGGTGCTCAGACAGCAAAGTTAAGTGCTGGTGTTCCCACATTCCCTGTTTAACTTAGAATGGACCCACATCAGCCCAAGTGCCACAGGTGCCACGTGCTCTTTCACCGTGTAAGATTCTGCCCCACATTCTGGTGTGCCGCAGAGGAATGTGTGCATCTTTGCAAGTATGCAAAGATCACCACAAAACCTATTTTTATATGTTCCAGAACACTCAAATAACATTTACCTATACATATATGTAGTCTGGCAAGGCAGCACAGCTGCTGTACAGAAGGGAGATGCCCTCATGCTACACACAGGGAACACACAGGGGTGAAGCCCTTTTTCCCCACTGAGGGAAGCTCCCCAGTGGGAGCAGCACTCTGACACCTCCAGCCTCCATCCAGGCTGCCTCCCCCCAAGCACAGCACTCCCCCCAGGTGCTCCCCAGTGCCAATTGCACAAGGTCAGCCACCTTGTTTGAGCTGTGCCTCCAGTTTAACACAAGCTCAGCTGCCTACCCAGGCCTCTGGTTTAAGAAACCTTTAAAACCAATCCCGCAAAAAACAAGGAGTCCCACATTACAAAACTGCAGAGACAAAACAAAGGGACTGAGCCCAAATTCCCTGCCTGATCCCCGCCGATGGAATCCTCCTCCCCGGGATATTGCATTTGAACTGCTCTGAGCGAAACGCAACGCTCAGCTGTAAAATATTTTCTTTTTGGCAGCTCCCAATCTTGTTCCAAAGGCACATGTGAAATACATTCCTGGGTAATCTTGGAGTGAAGTGGGCCAGATGGTAGCAGTCAGATGTGACCCAATTCTTCTTAAGCTCTCATATTTTCATAAATGTGTGCCTAAACCCCTCATGCTTCTCTCCCACAACATGTATGTATTTCAGACCTTTGTTTGAGGCAGCTGCAGGCACATACAGAGCTGTCACCTTCTGGCAGCCTGTGCCTTGGGGGTGAAGGAGCTGCGCACATCTGTAACAGAGCAAACCATCCCCTTGCAGTTTTCATCCCACTTCCCATGGATCAAGGGGATATCAGGCAGCCTCCTGGTTTAAGGAGGGTGAGGGAGCGGAAATACTTTCTTCAGACTTTACTGAAAGGAAACTGATAAAAGAGGGATGGGGGTGGAAACTGGTTCCATTTGTTATATCAGCTGGAGGGGAGGGAATGGCTGTAGAGCATTTTAGCTTAAGGTTTAGGCTTGTTTTTCTCAGAAAAACTTTAAAATGCCTGATTTTTGTCCAATTAGACATGCATACAGGCCCTCCCCCTCCTTCCAGAGGATTTCCTTTTGGGTCTGATTTTATTTTTGCTTATCAAGCACAGGCATCTGAGTCATATCCCTGGTGTCTAAATGCTTCAACATTGACTGCAGTGTGGCAGAGCTCAGGGGGAGCCCACGTGGCTCTCACTGGAATTCCTTGTCACAGGAGGATCACCTCTGAGGGCAAGGCAAGGAAAAGCCCTGCCAGCCCAGATGGCAGCTGTCAAACAGGGCTAGGGTGGTCCTGGCTCTGCTCTGTGCGGGACTCCTCACTCACCTCACAGCAGTTTTAGGATGACAGGTCAGATTTCACATGTCCATGCAGACAGACCCCTTCATAAATCTTTTTTCCATAAAATTAAACACTTTCAGGGCTGTCATCTTGGACAAGAAGCTTATTAGTACTCAGTCATTACTACCTCACATAATCACGGTCCCTACAGAAAAAGAAACCAGTTAATTCACTAACAAGCCTGTCTTTCCCAGCTGAGCAGAAGCAGAGTGAGTCTTGTCTGTTAAAATGGCTTTTCTGCCCATCAGAGGAGTTCAGCAAAGGAATGAATACAAGCCTCCATCCTTTAGCCTTAGCTAAAAATTTTATGGGTGCAGGACATTAAGAAGAAAACAACCTATGTTTAGCAGGTATCCACAGCTTGCCCTGGCAAGGAGGCCTGTGGAAGGTCTGTATCTGGATTTTGCATTTGGTAGGAAATGGGATGTCAGCCAATGGAGCCCATACACACCCTCTCCCATGCCCTGCAGCCTGGCACCAGCACAGTCCTCTCTTCTGGGACACCCCTGCACAGCCAGCACCAACCAGCCTGGTTGGACAGCCACACATGCACATCTCACTGAATTTATAAGATCTAGCCTTCCTCCTTCAGTGGAAAAGCTGAATGGAGTCAACTTGCTCAGTAGAAGCACGTTGCATAAAGAAAATTCCAAAGTGACACAAACATTTTGTCCCATATGGTGGAGGATCAGCCTGAGCAGCTGAGTTTAAGTTCCAAGGCAGAGTTCAGCCTCCCTGGTGGAGGCTGGGAGCAGCTGCACGCTGTGGTAGGGCTCACACTGCACACACAGAAGCCAGCTTTGGTAGTGAGAAGCACGACCTGAGGATCCCACACCTGCACCTCACAAGTGTAATGGGTTTGCATTGTCTGCAAGAAGAGGCAACTGGAGTTGCTTAGAGAGAAAAGAAAGCGCAGTGAGGACCTTATCACTCTCTATAATCACTCCCTGCTGCCCCAAAGGAGGTTGTAGTGAGGTGGGGTTTGACTCTTCTCCCAGGCAACCAGTGACAGGACAAGAAGAGAAGGCCTTGAGTTGTGCCAGGGAAGGTTTAGATTGGATATCAGGAAAAATTCCATCACTGAAAGAACTGTCAGGCATTGGAACAGGCTGTCCAGGGCAGTGGTAGAGTCACCATCTCTAGAGGTATTTAAAATATGTGTAGATGAGGCACTCAGGGACATGGTTTAGTGGTGGACTTGCAGTGTTGGGTTAGTGGTTGTACTTAATGATCTTAGAGGTCTTCTCCAACCTAAATGATTCCATAGTTCTAGAATTTAATACATTGCTGAAGGTATTTTTTGAAATTTCCCTTGCCCTTTGCAGTCTCTTGCTTATTGCAATGCAGAGATGGAGCTGGAGAGAAGTGTTTGCTCAGAAGCCAATGTAGCAACAAAATATGGCCAGTTCTAGCAGGATACCCATGGTATTCCTTCCCAGAAAATGAGCAGCTTAAACCTGAGAGACCAGCTACATCAAAATACAACTTGCTAATTTAGAAAAAATCCAATAAGAAAAACCCAAGCCACCACCACCACCACAAACAGCACTGCCAAAACCCCATCTCTAAATGTTCTTAAAAGGCAAAATCCTATTTTCACGCACTCAATGTTTACTCTGGTGAAAAAGAGAAAGAAACACCTTTTTGGCTGCTGCCCAAAGTAGAGATCCTGATAACTGATACCATTCACCACGGCATCAAAGTTTTGGCAGAGAGATTATATAACCAGTTTCTACCTGCAGCAAGTTAAAATACCAGATGTTCTGCAAGTGAATGAGAAATAAAAGATACAAAAAATACATGTATGACACAATATATTTTTGGAAAATGTTTCCCAAGGTAAAATGTAACTGTGCAGCGCTGCTTGGTTTCAGTGTTCGTACAAGCCTACAGAGCCAACTTAGGTAATCACCTAAGTGTAACAACTTAGGTATATCTAAGTAGTTCTCCAAGAATGGGGAAAATCTAATTAAAAAAATTTCTGAAATGTCTCTGTATAAATTTCTGCAAAGCTGTAACATTTTCCAAACTATCCATTGGCTCCTAACATGAGGAAGAAAATTGTCATATTGCATATCCTCCTGTCAGCATTGGGTACAGGTGCTTCCCAGGTCTAAGGTGGGGAGTGTGAGCATCTTTCCACCCAGGAAGATTTTCACCTCCTGGTAAGGCAGCAGCACAGCCAGTTCTAATTTGTACTGAGCTGGTGGTTAGAGATGAATTAGGGACACTCTAACACAGCTGGAAAACCAGGACTGGCCACTGCTACAGCACAGAATGTCCAGGATCTCATGGGTGAAGGTAACCTGCATAGCCTGTATCACAGATGGGATGTTCAGGGGAACACTGGATGAACAAGTTGGAAAGCTTGAATACATGTTTCCTTTAAGGGCAGTGGTCAAATTAACCATTATTAGTTTCTGTATGTTAAGGAAAGTGCTATTGCAGAGCCACAGAATACATGAGGGACGGAAGATATTTGAAACCTGCTTCAATAAAAAAGGAAAATAATGAAATCCAAGCCTCCCACAGGGTGCAGGGAAGGGTGAGGGTATAATTTCTGAGGAACAGAGGGCTTGTATCCACGACTGACCCCATAAGCTTTTTTTTTTTTAATATAATATATTCCTGGATGGATATAAGGAAAATCCTTTAGGACAGTCTGCCTTGTAACGAATTTTGACAAAACATTGTCCAGCATTCTTCCTATTGCCTCTTCTCTTCTAGGAAAGACCCTTTTGAAAGATTGGATTCTTGTAGTTGAGAGAATGAGAATCACAAACCCACCATCTAGCCTGCAATGCATTGTACTGGTGAGCACACTCCTTTGCCGAGAGGGGTAGGATGGCCCATCCATGCAAACCCCTCCCCTTTCACAGCTTTCTGCCTCCTTTCAGCTTTCAAATTACTCAAGAAACATAAAATTATTTCCTAGAACATTTTCACTGTTGAACCAACCCAATTCCCTATGCCAGCATTTGCAAACCACTTGTCTGTTATGATTAAGACAACCAGTGATGCATTCCCCTCTTTCTTTGTGTCAGTCCTATTCCCTTCCCATAATCAACTCTCAGAGTCACCTTTCCACTTCAAACTTAGGTTTGTGCTCACGACTATTTTTTAACACCAGATTAGAATTTCCCTGGTGTGAAATTTCCATATTCATGATAAGAAGGAGAGGCTTTTCTTCCAAATGAATGCCAACAAAAATCAGCAAGTTCCCATGCAGCACTACAGGTCAAAGGGCAAGAACTGTAATTATATTAATTTATATATATATGTATGTATATATATATATAT
>WEZZ01007721.1:669-55601 GCA_013400585.1 Chloropsis cyanopogon | reverse complement strand
TATATATATATATATACACATACATGGGCAGTGGTTGGTGCACGTGAATCAAAGAGAAACAAACATCCACATTACTCAGCCAAAGCAAGAACTAAAGGTGATCAAGGCTAACCATCAAACCTAAATACCTGCAGCAGATATGGTGTGTACCCCACTGGGCTTTCAGTAGGCACCACTATTTTGATGGGCTTTTTCTCACAGTCATATCCAGTAACTGTGGAGCCTCACTCCTGCAATGTTTCATCAAACCATCACCTGTAGCTGGACTGATTCTGGATCACAGGACAAAACAGTGCTGTGTTTTAGTGCTGTTTAAAATGGGGCTCTGCCCCAAAAATCACTCTGAGCAGAAACTCCTTGAGAACTTCCGGGAACAAACCTCATGAACAGCCTTTGAAAATGTGAAGGAAGAAGGCAAAACAAACAAATCAGGATAAGGGTGATAAAAGGGTCACATGCTGGGCTGATCAAATCCTTGCTTATTACTTTGCACACATGATACTCATTCCTGCTGTTCCATGGACATTCCATTCCATTTTACATATTTTACAGCGATGTGGCACGTCAGATGTGCAGCAAGACCATGTGCACAGAGCACAGCAGCCCCAGGCCAAGCTCTTTGCACACACAGCCCCATGCAGATGCATCCAGCCTGAAACTCATAAGCCGATTCCCATGATTTCCAGTGAGACAAGTTTTCAATTCAGCAAAAAGCTGGACTGTCAGCTAAGCCATTTATGACAGCTCTCCCCATCTGCAGCCCTTCCCCCTGTGCACAAACCCTCTTTCTGCTTGTTGCTGCAGAGTTAGGATCAGTTCCCACAGGGAGATTCTGGGGAGACAGTGCTTATAGCAGGAGATATTATAATTGGCAATAATTCAGGACCCAAAAATGGGACTCAGGCCATAGTTCCCCTTGATCTTTTCTTACAGCAGAGCTGCCAGAATTTCTATCACGCTATCTGTGACATTAAAATCTCTGATGTTGGTCAGGCTCCAAAGTGATGGGGAGAACTTAAGAATAAACTTTCCAGTCAAACCTGCGTCAGTCTTTGTGTCAATGTGTTCCTTCACTCATTTCCAGTCAAACAGATTTAAATCCGTGGAAGAATGAAGGAAAAAAATAAAATTGAAGCAGTAAATGAGAAGGCTGCCTACCAAATCCTCTCCTTTTCCTTTCTGAGAAATTTATGGATTGCAATAGCTTGCATGCCACAGCTAAACTGCAAATACTCCAGGACAAAGCCATGCAAGGAAGTGAAACTGCTGCAGGAGCACCACCTGGGTTGGCAATAAGGATGTACCATTTGGCAAGGCTCACCAAAACACCATGACCTTGTCAGCATTCCATGAAGTGGTGGGTGGAAGAGTCTGCACAGCCACCTCCTGCCACTCCCAAAGGGGCACAGAGGAGCCCATGGACACAGCCAGCCCTTGGAGCCTCCATAAGGATACACAGCAGCCCATGGGCAGACACAGCCAGCCCTTGGAGCCTCCAAGTGCAGCATCAGCACAGAGAAACATCACCTGGACAGCTGAAGCCTCACTCAAAAGTTTCCAAAGATGAGTCCTAGGCAAGCTGAAGCCATTCTCCTCTTTGCTGTTAGGGAGAACGACTCTGATTTAATTGCTGAAAACAACATGGAAGGCTGAACTATTCCTAAGAGAGAAAAAACATTCTGAAACATGTGTAATTGAATGAAAATCTACCAGAGTAAGAGGTCTGCTCAGATAAAGATGTTTCAGAGGTACAACCCTAGGAAGGCCACTGAGAGAGCAATTTGGAAGATAGCTATTCAAGCAGTTTGTGTGTTTTTGTCTTTTTCCCGAGAGAATTATGGAGTCTAATACAACATATTCCAACATAAGCAGAATTTCTATGAACACCCCCACAAAATATAACATAAGCAGATCCATATGGTCCTGGCAAAGGGTGGAATGGACATCTGTCCTGAAAAATCCCTCATAGGTATGCTTTTTTGAAAGTTTAAAATGCTCCACATCTGTTTCCTTCCCAGCTGGCAGAAAACCCATGGAACTGCAGATCTCCTGATTTGTGAATCAATCTAAAAATACATCACAACTTTTGACATAAGAAACCCAGCTTGACATGCTCAGTTGACATTTCATTTTCCCTTTGTCAAACTCGGGGCAAATGGGATCCTTTCAGAAGCCCTGTCTATACAATAGCCATTTCACATCAGACAGTCATGAAAAATCTGTTTAGCACTAGCAATGGAGGACACCTGTGTCTGGACAAGACGTTGACTCTCCCTCTGCTCTCAATTCTGTGTTGTCTGGTTCTTCAAGTAAAAATTCTAATCAACACAATACTGAAAACAAGGTTTTCCACAGAAATTCTGCCCAGGGTAGAGTCTGTAACAACAGAGAAAAGAGAATGCCCACCCACAGAGGGGTGCTGCTCATACCCACTCTGGACCAGGGGAAACGTAGCCAGAGCATCTTTGGCATACAGAGTGGGCTGCTCTGTGCACACACTTCACAGCTCTGTCTGCTCCCTCTGCTTTTGCTGTCAGATGGAAAACTTTTTGCTTGCTCTGCTAAAGCCAAAAGCTTTGGTTATAATTTTTTTTGTTTCTGGGGCTTTCTGGCTTGTTTTCCTGAGCAATGAGGTGAGCCCCCAGGCCTCCCTGATGTAGCAACAACACCAAGGTTTGTTTCAAGTTCCTTTTACTTAGGAAATATATAGTTTTGTAAGTTTCCAGTTTCATTGTCAGTGTCCCCCCAACACCAGAGACACTCATTGTCAGTAAAATTCCAGGGATTTTTATACTTACAACCTAGATAGTACTTGAAGCAGTATCTGTTCTCTGATGGACACAGCTTATGACTTTCCTCTTCTGCGATTTTCCTGTATGCAGCTACAGGTGCATAGCAGGGTGTGAATAGACTTAAAAAGAAAAAAAATATTGCCAGTGCAAGGACTGATCACTGATAGAGCTGTGGAAGGGGGAAAAAAGCGGACACACACAAATGCTAAGTGGCACTTGGCTCACGAGACAAAAGCACGTTCTAGAAATAGGAACCTAAAGGCACTTATGAAAAACAAAGCTGGGACAAAGGTAACTGACTATGATTCAAACAGCCTCCAGGAACTTAGAGAAAGTTTGGGTTTTTTTACAAGGAACCAACAAGCGTGGTGGTTACCTGAGAGCAAAAATAATGTGACCCACACTGAGCTACACAGTAGAGGCTGCTGACAAGGCACAGCCCTGCTGGGGATCACTTGGTTGGTGAGAGCTGGGAAGTGTCCAGGGGTCCCCTTCTGAAAAGGATACTGGGCTGTAAAAATCACAAGGACATACATATCCCTTAAAGATACAGGCTGTTTGTAGATTTTGGTTCCTTAGAAGAACTTTTTGGAAGAAAGCTGTTTTCTAGAATCATTTGTTAAAAGCA
The DNA here is from genome assembly GCA_013400585.1 of Chloropsis cyanopogon. Classification (NCBI taxonomy): domain Eukaryota; kingdom Metazoa; phylum Chordata; class Aves; order Passeriformes; family Irenidae; genus Chloropsis; species Chloropsis cyanopogon. The sequence continues at coordinate 52,181 of WEZZ01007721.1, read as the reverse complement.
AAACCCAGCCAAAATCTCCATAAAATTTCTTTCTCAAACTCACCTTTCAACCAGCCAGTATATCCAACAGAAGTGAAAGGTTTTTATAGACTTTAGCACACAGAGAAAAACTAGAAGTGGGAAATCTGGGGTGTGTGGTGGGGAACCAGCGTAGAAAACAGCTCTGGTAAAACCAGTTCCACCACTGCCCCTCCTCTCCCAATCCGCTTGCCTTACCATTCTGTTGGGAAGGCTTCTGTGCTCCTAAACCTTCCTAATTAACCATGAAGTCATCCACATCTTTCAAACCAGAAAAAAAAAAAAAAGGCCTAGAGCACCCATATCCATTTGATGCTTGCATATGTGTATCTGCACACAAAGCCACCCCATGCATGTTAATTACGTTAAAATGTGTACACTGGCCAGGGATCTAAAGGGTATAATCCTACTGTAAGCAGTTTTTCATTCTCAGTTGATTAAAGTATTAGTACATAAAACATCTGTCAGAAATAAAGATTAGGCAATGGGCTTGGACTTGTTCAGGAGGAAAGCAAACATGCAGCACAAATATCACTCAAGTAAAACCCACCTCATGTAAAAGTAACCCTTACACTGCCAGGAGCCCACATTTGATTAGCATGAGGCTGTGGGGAAATGAGAATTTTTTGGTTGGTTGGTTTGGCCAAGCCTAAATTTCACAAAGACATTCTACTTCATCCTGATTCAACTAAAATAGTGCACTGAACTGAAGGAAACATTCACATCTTATGCAGTGAAGCACAAAGTAGAAAATACAGCATACTGTTCAGTGCAGACTACAACAATCAAAATAAAAGTTTTGCTCATTTTCATAGACAAAATCAGAATCCCTTTCTAGGGATGATTATAAAAAGTAACAAGCTAGACCTTGACATACATCATATGCAAAAACTAGTACTTATTATTTATATAAAAAATTATATATATGAGAATTACAGCAAGATCAAACCAAAGAAACTCATCATTCGTCCTCAGCCCATCCACACCCTCAGCCTGTTCCTCACCTATCCTGAAACTTCCATGGGGGAAAAAAAACCCCATACGGATATGTGGTCATAGTCACAAAACCCAGTATCACTTCATCTCATTCACCCATATGGATGCAGACTGCAAGAATCCATAAGCATGGCACTCTGTAACTTTCCAGTGTTTTACTATGAAACCATACAAATATTTTCATATGAAGTTTTCCATCATGTAAAAGGGGATGTAGTTGTAGTTTTACACCTTCACTGGTGCTTCCACCCCGAACTTGATCTCCACAGAACAAATACCATCACTACAGCTTCCTGAACTGACAGCAGCTGCTGTTGTCCCAGGTGATGAGAGTGGGCACTCGGAAGCCCTGTCCCACCTGCATCAGTAACAAGGACTCGAAGACCAGCTTACCCACTCTCAAGGAAGACTGCTGCCTTACTGAGAATCCCAGGAGAAGAGGGAGAAAAAGCCTCCAGCTGGAGAGAAAGGGAGCAGAGCCTAGAAAAGCACAGCACTGCACAACTGCAGGTGTGCTGGGAACAGCACAACATGACCTTGGGACATCTGCTCATGGTGGAACATTATCCTGGTGTCAGCAGTCTCCTGACAATTTGGTGGAAGAGTTGAGCTTTCCAGTACAAGTCAGGGTGGCAATGATGGTTTTTGTTTGCTTTTCCTTAAAATGAGGATAAACATGAGGCGTTTGTCTATCTTGCAGGTTTCTTCCTTCTGTACCTCACTCTCCCCTTTTGTGAAGGACAGAAACCAGATGCAAGAAACGTGGATGATTCAAAGCCTTTGAAAAGACAGAATCTCTCCCAAGGAATATACTCAGCATATTGTGACCTTCTGCATCTGCAGCTGGACAGACACTATGTGGAAAGGTGGTATTTAATACATTATGGCCAAAATAAGTTTGTACTTCTCTCATGACTTCCAGAAGAAAGCTTCTGGGCGGAACCCTGGAAGGCAGACTGCACTTTGCAGCAGGACAAAAACCTGTTTGCAACACTCTGCCACTCATCAATTAGCTACAGAAGGATAATGCCAGCTGTTCATGAAAAATGGAAAAGGGAAATGTCATAGAACTTTTAAGACATAAGCAAGACGAATATTTAGATCTGACAATAGTATACACGATGCTGAGTTAACTTATTTTTAGACAGCCTGGGAGGTTATCAAAAAAGCACATGTTGAGAAAATTCTTTCAAAATCACAGACCCAGACACTGCAACTGTGATGACAGCATCCACTTTATGTACAGAAGGAACCAGAACAGATACGAACAGAAAGACACTGCAATATTTTATTTTGATTATTTTATTTTTTTAATCTTCAAAGTTTTCTGCCTCAAGACAGGAATGCATGATAGATAGAAATGGCTCAAACATCTTCACATGAAACACTCTTAATCATAATTCATTCACAATTATTTTTCTAAAACATCTACAGTTACATAATCCCATTTCCATCCATTATCACAGATTTAATTATTTGTTAAACAGTAGTTGCCAGCAATTGAAAGCTGTAAGGCTTTTTGCATATTAGTAGGTAGAGTCTTCTGAACTACACAAGAATATCACAACTCCAACTCTCACTTACATGGCAACCCTAGGTGACAGATGTTCCAAAGAGAAATGTGTTGCTTATGTGGAGTTCATAAAAATGACAGAGAGCTCTCCGTGCCTCGTTAGCTCTACTATCCTTTCTCCTTTACTAAGATTATTTTCTAAACCTACAGCATATTCCTCATTTGTAACCTTTGATGAGCTGATGAACTTTATCTTCCACTGCTGCTATTTGGCAAATTTGCAAGTCAGGCATACTAGAGCTCTCCAGTAAAACTCTATGTACAGAGCACAGTTTAAACAGATGGGTTGCTTGGAATCCATATCTCCCTCCATCTGAAGGGAACTACTTTGAGGTTCTCTGGAACTGTTGTAAACAAGAGGATATTTTTTTTCTATATATATATATGTGTGTATATATATATTTATATATTTTATATATAAATGTTCTAAATGTCCTTTGGGAGTCCATTTGTTTTTATCTTTCCAAATGATGACTAAATACCTGATCTGTAGCATTTCTCCTGAGAAGATACTAGTAAGGGAATGACAGTTTTGATGCACTTTGGAATGGCACAATCACGTAAACGTTTGCACAATTAAGACTTATGAACTCATCCAAAGTTTCTAAACACGATAGTCTAACTAAGAACTAAAATACCAGCACAATGCAGCAAGTTAAAAAAGAAAATTCTATGTAATCAAAATATAAACAAGTACATAGGAAATGGATATCTGCCAGTAAATCTATACCTTTTTTAAAGTAGGAAATGTATGCACTTAAGAAAAAAATGTAGCTATCTGACAAACTTGGTAAAAAAAAAATGTACTTTCCAAATGCATAACAAATGCCAAGATATCCTGTAACTGGCCAGGTATAGCCACATGAGAGCTGCATGGCTTAGAGCAACCTGGGGAGGGGTGGGGTGGAAATAAAATCACAAAAACAATAGATCAGCAAGTCTAGGAAAAACAAAAAAATCACATCATCATCATCTAAATTACTGTATGCTTATATCACAATTGCTAAAGGAGCCGGGGGAAAAACAGGAAGTAGAGATTGCAGTTTAATGATTTTTAAGAACTGCCTCTAAAAATTCAGAAGAAAAAATTATCAACTTACTAATTCTAAGCACCAATTTAATAATTTAAGTTAACTGTATTTATATTTTTCATTCTAGGGATGGAGCAAGTTCTGCTTGAAGGATTAAAGTTTAACTCTGGAGCCCATCTGATCTCTGTGTTCTTGTCATGCTTCCTCTGCTGTTCACATCAAAGTCACTGTAAAAGATTCTTTCAAGTTTCCAACTCTCTAGGCAAGCAATTCTTTGAAGAGACAAGTATGTCCTATAGTTTAAGTCAACTTTCAGGTCATGAAAGGTGAAACATGCCAGTATTTGGTTAGTCTGCTAGTTAAGAGTCTGTGAAAATGGAACCGTCAACAGTGTTCCTCAACAGGATTTGCCTTAGAACTAGCAGCACCCAGGGCAGACCAACTTTGAACACATTCAGACTCCATGAGGAATTAGTAGTGTTAGAAAATTGCATATGTTAGATCAAGAAGGCATTGCCATACATGTGGCGTTGTTACATTATTTTTCCTCTATTTTTCTTAAGGAAAAACAAAGGAAAACAGCCCTACAAAGAGCTTTTTGGTTGGTTTTTTCATTCTGTTTGTCTTTGCACATGGAAAAAGCAGCACAGTGCTTCCCAGCTGGAACAGCTCAGTGCTTCCCATCAGCTCAGTTCTTCTAGAAAGCACTTTCACATAGTTAAGGTGGTCTACTTCAGCTAATTCTCAGAGCTAACCTTTTTTCCAGTATGTATTTCATGCCACTTCCTGACAGCAATTTCAGAACTGAAATGGATCTATAGTTATGTCCACTACTAACTGCGACCAGATCTTGCTACAGACCATCCAGCCAGGCCCTTGGGATGGTTCCACACATTGAACTGAAGCTCAGACTAAAAATCTCACTGAAACTCAAAATCTGGAGCGGTCATGAATCTCAGCTACTCTTCCCTATTTGAACCCTCACCCTTGTAATGAAAGCACGCACACCACGGGAAAACAACAACCACCTGGGCTGGGAGCACTAAGACACCGGTGAGTGATCCTGCTGCTCTTCCGTGACCGTGGACTCGCTGTGCTCCTCGCTCAGCTCATTGGAGGGCTCCTCGTAACTCGGCTCGGCGGGATCCAGGCTGCTTCCCTCGCTGTGCTCCTCACTGTGCTCCTCGCTGTGCTCCGCAGACTGCTCCAGGTTGCTCTCCAAGGAAGCAGGAGAGCTGCCAGTTACGCTTTCGTTTTGGTTCATTTCGTTAAAAGGCTGCGGGAGGTGTGCAGGAGACTGCACGGCGTTTTCACTGGCAGGGATGGGCACTTTGGTGGCACTGATGTCCAGGACAATGTCATTTGGCGGCAGAGTTACCTTCTCCACAAGTCTCCACTGAATAATACTCATGTCTTTCCCTCCAGTTGAAATCAAGTGACCGTCGCTATGGGTGAAGCTGACATTTGTCACGTGACTACTGTGAGCACTGTATTTGTGACTGGGAGCCTATTGAAAACAAGCAGAAAGATAAATCACATGTTGACTAGAAGAGCACATGATATGGAAATTTAAGACTACAAATATTTTTGCTTAGCCCTTCAAGAGAGATCATAGTTCACAAAAGAGTAAGGAATTATATTTATATTAGATTTCCCACAATACTTCCTCTCTTCTTTGGAACTTGGAGCAGATTTAGATCTTTATAGAAAAAGTAATGGACCTAACACTAAGGCCAGCAAACACAAAGCATCAAGCCTTGTCTCCAGAATTTAAGCATAACTTGACCCTTTTTTTGTAGGTATATTGTTTTAGATTTATATTGGTTTACATTTTCTATCTTTCATGTAAAATTAATGGGGGTTCTTGGATATAAAAGAAGTATGTGCCTGCCAGGCTCCAAAACGACTATGCTGGAAGCAAGGAAAGCTTCAGGCAATGTAAACAAGCACGTGGACTAGACTGGTCTAGACTTACCTTTGGCTTGGAACAGGGATACTGAAAGAGATGGACCTTACAAAAATCATCAGCCACTGCTATCACTTTTCGGTTATGGGATCTGACAAGGGCATTTATGTCTGTCCCATCTGATCCTTCGGGCCAAACTCCTAGGAAAGAGTACAGCAGATATTCAGCAATGGTGGTTTTGGAAACAAATCAACAGACAATTCATGAACAAAAATAAAATCTATAAAGCTGTGAGAGAGGGCAAGATGAACAAAAGGTAAGACAAATTCTGCTGGAAAATGGGATGTGCATTGCATTAAATGTCATTAATATTTCACTAGTCTAATGCTGCTCCCTCCACCCCGTTCTCCCAAACCCTCAGTTTCAGCCAGGATAACATCTTGGGCTTAACATTCATTTCCTGTTCAAAACCTCAGTCTTGTTTAAACCTCATCTTTAGATTAAGTTGATTAAGTTTGCTGCTAAAACTGGTAACTCTTAATACTGTCATTCATGCACAGACATTTTAAAAGCAACAGTGATGCTGAAGTACAAGGCAAACCCAGGTACTGTACACTGTAGTCCTACTGGTTTCTTCTCTGGTTTCATTTGTTTGACTTCTTGTACTTTAAATCTTAGTATTTGTGTAACTCAAAGAAGACAACTGATTGATGATACTCTGCACAGAAACCCAGCCTGTGCAAGTTTCATAGATCTAAGTGCTGTCAAGTGCTTAAATACAATTCAATATGGTTTTAAGTCAAAAGAATGACACAGATACGTCTAGACAAAAGAATAACAACATTTCCTGGATGAAAAACACTGATCAAATTTGGGATGGAGGAGACTCTAAACAAAATTATTTTAACAAAACATAAAGACATTAGAGATTCCCATAATAAAACAGACAATTTACATCTGCAAGGAAAGCTGAACAAAAGGTAAGCAAGGGATTGTAAGATATTAATACATGCCAAAGGTACCACATTTTTAAGATCAGACTTGAGTTTCTGATTAGGTCTAGGAGTTACGAGGAATTTTCCCCCCTCAAAAGTCACCCTCACCCTGAAAAACTGTGTGTCCAATTGGCCAAGAGGGCTGTTGATTATCAGGTATGAAAATATCTTCTTACTCCCTTACAGTTGCTGACTTCAAAAAAATAAAAACCATGTGCTGTCTACAGTTTTATACAGCACAAAAAGCCAACTCAGAATTGCCTTATCTTCTTGTTTTTAAGCAAAATGGCAAAGATTGTTTAACTTTAAAGCTGTTTTTTCCCCAGTCTTCAGTGAGTGGAGTAAGAACTGTATTTTCTCTGAAGACTAACAAAGGCAGCTTGTAAAACTTGTTACAATGCCAATAAGCTACATTGTAAGTCATTTACTAATAAAGACATCCAGTGCTAAGGAAAGTATTCAGACACATTTTAGTGTTCTTACATCAATGAAATCAAAGTGGAAAATAGATACTATTTAAGAATTTTCACGTAGTTCAACGTGAATGAATTTTACCTTTCCTCATTCATTCTATATATGAAATACCATCATCATGTGGGAGTAATAAATGCCTGAAGTTTCAGCTACCACCTTAGGCAGGCTTTGACAAAGAACTATGCAATTTCCTCTTCTTTTTAATTTCCTCTTCTTTTTAATTTAAGATTAAAAGGACTAATATTCAAGATTGAAGCTTTTATTAAACATCTTTTATGTTCGCAAAGTCCTTTAGCAGCTCCAAAGGTAAGGTACCTTTTGTCATAAGGCAGCAGGATTTGCTTTCAATGCACCAGGGAAAAAATCCAAGACATTAATATGATTGAGTCTTGAATTCTTAAGATAACTGCAAAAATTCTTAATAACTGCAAAAATAACAAAACTCCCAAAATAATAGGACTTCATTTTAAGGCACGACAGCAGCACTTCAATTTTAATAAATTCTGCTAGACAGCAATAAGCCTCTCAAAAAAATCTGTTCAGGCAAAACTGTGGGAAATGTGCAGCAAATTCCAGAGTGACTTCAAGTGTTTGGGGTGCAGAGTGATGACACTGCTGAGTCAATAGTAATAGCAACTGCCAAAAGGAGTGATGGTATTCTCATCCAAACCATGCATTTCCATCCTTTTCGTTCTGCTGACAAAGTGCTGTACCTGATCCTATGGCACACTACCCACAGAGCTTAACTGTGGGTTAACATGCCCCTAAAGCCCAGATCCCACAAACTTAACCCTCTCTCCTGAACATCAGTGAGCAGCCCCTGGCTTGCTTGGATCCCCGAGCCAGCTGATCCTAGAGTCAAAGCCAGATTAGCAAATATCTGATAGGTTGGCTTAGCTGCACTGTCTGATTTAATGGGAAAATACTTGCCTTTGTTTGAGGTCAAACCATAATTTTAAGATTCTGCAAAGGGTGTCAGACTAGCAGACAGTATAAAATTTGCACATGATGAATCTTGGCTAGGAAGCTTAAATATATTCTTTTCTGCCCTGGAATACCATCACATTATCTGCTTTATCTATTTCATACCCAGGTCCTCTGGCACACTGAAGATTTTGAGAGGAGTTGAAACTAATTAAACTTAATTCAGAGTGCTTGAAGTTTGTATTAATCAAAAGAAAACGCAGATAGGATCAGGAGACTTATCCACTTCTAAAAGCAGTAAGTAAAATGGTTTCTCAAAACAGTGGTTATGGAAGCTGCTCATGTCCAGCCTGGCCCCAGTCACTAATAACAGCTTCTACCTAACAGCTGTTAAAAAGACAAAGCCAGTGGTCTAGATGTGAAACCAAACTCTTTCTGCACTCCCATATCTCACCTCCTTAGGTCAGGAGTAAAGGACACTTATGGGACAGCCCTGGCATGCAGAGAGCTGCTGCCCTTATTCTTTCTGCTCTACTATCAAATGTAGAGGTAAAAGTTCAGTAGTAACATAGTCTGCTACCTCCATGTTTCTGGTAGATTTAAGTACTCTGCAAAAAACCATATAATGTTTCAGCTCCAAGCCTATTCCATAAGGAAAACGCAGTCCTTACAAAGTGTTTTCCTTGTTCCTGGTGAAAGATATCATAATAGCATCAGAGTTTTGCTTTTCACTTTCTGTGGCCTCTCCTGAATCTTCTGATATTCTGTTTTAAAAAAGGCTTTTGTGCTGCACTATTATTGCAGTCACAGTAGCAAAGCGAGTGAGGAAATGATTGCTGTGGTCCAATTCCTTGTTAGCCTAGGCTGACATGATCACAGGATCAGGAGATGCTTCTACTTCACCCAGACAGACTGAATAAAAACACCTGCAAATACAGCCTGGCTCACAGTTCTCAGGCTAATGGAAGCCAATATTTTCATCAAACTAGCAATAAGCAACAATATTTAGCTCCAAAAAGAGCATGCTCTTTTTTATTTCTGCTACATACCAAGCTCCAAAGAACTCAGAAATATTTATTCAGTCTACCAATTAGTCAGCTTCCTTCTCTGATGCCTTTATTTTTCCTATTCTGTCTCAGATCTTTGGTATCCAAAAAGGAAATCATATCTGGTTTTTAAGCACCAAATGCTCTCCACCCAACCAATATGCCACAAATGTGTGTCAGTGCTAGCCCTCACACCAACCTCAATCCTTTGAGGCTACTTGCTTGTTAAGCACATGACAGCCCTTAAATACACACAAGAGCTGTCAGAAGCTACAGAAAGGACTCACACTGCACTGATTTTCTTCTATCCTGCATGTAAGCTGGTACTCAAAGTTGACCTCCTAGTAGCTGTGAAGAGAAGATTTGTAGATCTAATCCTCACCTCTAAAGTATTTGCTGATTTATTTGCTTTTGGTAGTTTGACCAGAACAGAGGCACGTGCCTGATCTCAGTGGTGGAAGAGAGATGTTCAGCACCTTGGTTACAAAACTTCACTGGGAGGCTGAACCTTACTTTTATACCCCTCACAGAGGGGCTCCTCATTTATGGCCAACAGAGCTGCTTACAGCAAAAGCAATTTGAACTGTTTTGCCACAGTCTAAAATGGTACTATTAAAAGCAGATCTGCCAGCTTTTTAAAATTTTTTTTGTATATTTTAAAAATAAACTACAAGGTAGAAATCTGTTTATGCTTTAAAGCATTTTTATTCTTTACAAACAGAATGTATTACTTACCTTTGACTACAGGTATCAAAGTGCTGTCATAATTTTAATTAATGAACTACAACCTACACTTGTTCCTGTCCCAAACAAGGTAAACAAAGGAGAATGCACATGTGTCATATGAGCACTTTAAAATATAAGCCTGTTGCTTCAGTGCCTCCATAATTGGAAGCCTAAAATGACAGTGGGAGAGTCAATCCCCTATCTTGAAGAAGTAAATAGAAATCAATTGTACATTGTCTATAGCACACTTGGTGCACTTCAACAAGTGCACAAGACAAATACTGTGGTCAGTCACTTTGGTTAGTGATCTCAGCACCATCCCTTAATAATCATTAACAGTATACTTGTAATGACAAATTGAAGCAAACAAAAACACAAAAGCACAGGGTTAGTACTTAAAAGCAAGTTAAACAGTGCTTACCAAACACTTGGAAGCCTAGCACACAAGTGTATGTTGTCCAATCTATATCCTTACAGTCAGAACGATTCCTGATTAGCTTACAGCCACTTGGAATGTCCCCTGTAAAACAAAGTGAATGATGAGTTATGCAATGCAAAATTATATTTCCATAGGTGCTCTTTGAAGAGATGTTAATACAGTAAATAAATTCATCTTAAATCCAATCTGGAATTAAACTGTAGAGGCAAAGACAGATCAGCACCTTTATCAAATTCCAGATACTTGAAGCTTTACTTGGCTTTTATGAGTCATATTTACTTCTCATTTCCCTCTTCTGATAGCATAACCTCAAAAACACTTCCCTGCAACTTGAGTACCCTGCTACTAACTCTACAAAATGCTTTAATGTAGTCTGGAGTATAATAATTTCTTCTTCCTACCAGCTCCACTGATGTGCTAGAATTCAGTACATCATTCAGGAAGCTTTTAAAACAGTGAGCAACTACTGCCAGAGAGCCCTTAGACTCCATTACAACTTTTAACTAGAAAAGGAAAGACAATCTTGCAATACACCAAGCCAGTAATAATGGGTCAGGGTTCTTTTCTCCCCTGTACATGAAATTTTAAGCACCAACATTACCTTTTGATAGACTGCACTATCTAGATTTGAAACCTAAGTTGTGACAGGCAGAAAAAATATGTTAAGGTGACAGACTTTTAAACTGTTGGGTATTCTTGCCTGTAAAGGGAAAAAACCTACAATCCTCTTCGATCCAGTTGAAGCCACAGGAAGACAAGAACAAAAAAATTAAATTTAAAACAGACTAAAATGCCCTACTAATGTTGAACTTCTGGCATAACCACTATTTGTTATATTCATGTTTTCACATATTAAAAAAAGACAAACACAAAAACATTACTACCACTAACTCATTAAAATAGCATTACTGCTTTTCTTAGTCTTCACCACCACCAGCCAAGATAACGTTTCAAACAAGAAACCCCAGGAGAGAACTGTGGCACAGACCCACTGCTTTTATTCCCCCAAAATAACTGGTATTGTTGACACTAATTAGACAACTGTATATATTATTTTCAATCTACAGAACTTTTGGCCAACATCAAGTCGTAGAGCCACTTGTTCTGTAAATTCTATGCTGTTAAACTGATTTATGACCTTGTAAAGAAGTAAGCTATTTTTGGCATTGCCATTAGGTAACACACGGCTCTGAATAACATCAAGATATCAGGTTACACAAGTTCAAATCAGTCCCTTTGTCAGTAAGCATTTTGTACAGTCCTGATCAAACATACTTTTCTAAATACTCTGACAGCTAATACATATTTCTGTTTCCAGTGTATTTCATTTCATACTTACAGTATAGTATTTCATAGTCTCCTGAGTTTGACATTATATACTTGTTGTCCGGGGACCAGTCAAGGTGTGTAATATAGCTGGAATGTCCCTGAAGAAGAATGCAGTAACACCAGTGTGAAACACTTGATTTTAATTGAAAGTGAAGCAGAAGTTACACCCACGGATGGGAGAGCTAACAGCAAAAAAAAAAAGTCATCTTCCCACGTGCCCCAGGTCTGCTGCAATTCACTTGTGTGCCTTTAAAGGCTCCTTAGTCCCAGTGCCACACTCACTAACAGCTAAATAAACGCAGGCTGGGCATCGTGCCTCTCCCACTCTCCCTTGTAAAGCCTGGCCCTCTTGGACTCCAGAATGATTTACTCCTTGAAGGTGTGATGCTAAAATAAGGATAAACCCCAATTTATACTGGAATTAGGAACATACACATTGCTACAATTATGAAAAGCAAGTAACTTGAACAGGATCAGTTTTAGATACTAACAAAAAAGTGACAGATAGGATATTTTTATTTCTCTATCCATTTAAAATAACCTCCATTAAATGCACACTCATGCAAATAACCCTTGTTCATCCTAAAAACTTAGGGTATCTTGGTTAACAACCACCACGCAGAAGTACAAGATCATGGACTGTGTGTTACAAGAATAAGCTCCTAAGCTTGTTGAAAGTTTCTGCTGTGCTTTTCACACTGCACCATCTTAGCACCAGCTTTGAAAGGTGCCTGCCCTACAGGCACTGGGTCATCTTTATTAAGAATCAAAACCCTTTGGTCTAGTTGTCTAGCTATTACCATTAAGAGCACACTGAGGGTTTAACACCTGGCTTTGGTTTTGAGGAAGAAGACAAATGCAGCTGGACAGAGTATTTTGTCTGTACACAAACTTCTTTTGAGGGAAGCAAGAGTAATAATAACAGAAATAATAAAGACATGAAAGGCTCCAGAGAAGCCAAAAATTTATATAAGGTAGGAATCATGAGTAGCAAATTAATAAAAGTGACATCCATATCACTCTTCCACCCTTCCATTTCTTCTTAATGCTCCTTTTCCCCTTGTAAGACCATCTATTTTCTCCCTTTCATAGTCATTCTGCCAGGAAACAAACTGCCACATTCTTGACTGACAGATGTCAGTCATGTCCCTTCCTTAGTGGACATTATGAACAAGATGTCCCTAAGCCCCCCACAGGTTCTCCTGGCACAGCCTGCAGCAGCCACCCCAGCGCCATGCAGAAGCTCTGCACTGGCTGCTGCACCACCCACCACACCAGCTTCTTCCACAGAGAGCTCTAAGAGATCCTGATTGCTTCCAGAATTACATGTAGAAATACACCCGTGTCCCATCTCCCTGTTCCCAGGTCCTCTGTGAGAGACTGCAAAAACATTTAGGAGAAAAGCTGGCCTTTATGATTTGTTTACTTATGCAATAGTCTCTGCCTCAAGCAGAGGAACTGTGTATTGACATAACTGCTTTTGCAGTCATGGGTGAGACATATGATACTGACATGCAAATCTATTAAAAAAAAAAAAAGGTGCACAATTGGCTAGGATTTTTTTCTCCCCCTCTTATGTTCTAAATCTTCCAATTTGTAATCGAACTCCAGCATGGAGAAGAATTGGTCAGTCATTTACTAAATCCTGACAGACATTTGGCAGCTGTTAAAATTCCTGGGATGGTGGGGGGAGGGAACAAAGCAATTGGCCAGGGGGCTCCAGGCTGCAAAATTCCTTCAGGCAAGTGATCACCAAATGATGAACTGGAACACAACATTGTTATCATATTTGCAATAGGAGAATCCCATTTTCTATTAAAATCTTTCTTTGGTAGCTGCCCACCAATAAGGCAACATTTTACTCTCTCCTTTTCTGTACCTTTATATACAGTGAATGATTCATATTATCACCAGCTAAGAAAACTATCTGACTAAATGGAAACTCCTTCCTCCATTGGCAGTGTTTATCTGTTTCAGACTTCAGTGGTGCAAAGTTCAAAATGCCCACAGCCCCTAGGACAGGCACACTAATCACTTCAGGTTAAGCCTAGTGTACCAAATACTTCAGAGTGGCTGCCTGTGTGGCTTTCACCCCACAGCCCTCTGAGTAAATGCCCAGCACTTACTCCTCTTTTGCTAAGGTGTCTCTGATGTAAGGCAAACAGACACCAGCAGCTACCCAGGATCTGCTGACACGCTGGAAGTTCAGCCCCAGCCCACACCTTCACACTGCTGACTGCATAGCTCAAAAATCAGCTGCACTAGTCAAAATGGTTGTTTTGGCTCATCTGAAGTTCTGATCACAGCCAACACTATCCCTCGCTGTGGCAACAGGCCCACAGGTCACAGAATTGCCTCTCTAGCAGCAGCAGAATGCCTGGCTGTGACTGAGAGGGGATTTAAACCTAACAGCAGGCATAGAGCCCTTATGCACCAGCTAATGCTGGTTCAGTAGATAAAATCCTTCTGAAAGAATTCAAATAATGTATTCAAGCTGGAAGAAACAACCAGAAGTTGACTACCAGGAGGACTGAGTCATACTATTTGGAGGTCACCCGTGAGGCTACTGAATGACAGAATGCCAGAAGGATGCAGTGCCAGGAGAGTGCTCCGGGTCCGAGCATGCCTGGGTGTCTCCCTGCTTAGCATCAAGCTGGTATGGGCCCGCCAGGGTGCTGGCAGGGAGCACAGGGGAGGCGCAGGGCAAGTGAAATTGGATCCGCAGCCCTGCAGTGAGCTCCGGGCAGCTCCACATCGCTGCCTGCGGCACCGGCTGGGAGGGTCAGAGAGCTCAGCCCCGACACAAACCATGCTGCTGCTTTTGTACTCCACATGCAGTCACTCACACCGAAAGGAAAAGGGTAACAGAAATCTGCTTTAAAGCCTTGACACTTCTGCCTGGGTATAACAATGCTCAAATCTCCCACACCAATTTTTACAAACCTCTTTCCTGCCAAGGCAGCAGGATAGAGGGACATCCAGATGTTGGTTTGAATTGCAATATGCTCTGTCCACATACATAGAAATAAATGATCTTAAGTATCTTCAAAGAGCTCACAGAGATCTTGAAACACACAGCAAACTAAATATTATGTGTGTTAGGATTAGCCATCTCTGAGTGATTTTATATTCTATGGTTAAAAACTAAGTGTTGAGATGAGATGCTGTACTAAGGTGCAGACATCCACTGCCATCCATCCCCACCAGCTCCACTGGGGCCCTGGTCTGAGCTCCCTGTGGGCTCTGCAGGGATGGGGCAAACCCAGTGCTGCTGCCTGCCCTGGCAGCCCTGTGCCCCCCAGAACAGCTGCACACAGGCTGCTCTGACCCCAATGCTAGTGTGTGTCACATTTCAAAGTTGAACCTATTCCTATGACATAATTCGCAAATCTCATTAAGTTTCACTTGTTCTTAATGTAAATATTTTCACTAACCTTAAAAGACAGCTGAACTTAAGGCCAGAATGTTAGATAACTAAACACTTACGGAAAAACAGTCTGTCTTTTTAGCACTGGGACAACCTCATCCAATGTAACAATAATAACAAACTCCACTGACCATGCTACATTTAGATCTATTTACCCTAGGCCACATCCCTCAAATTCAAATTTTGTAGTAACAAGTACAACTGAAAACAATGTATATTTGCAGCCTCCAAGACTACACATTCTAATGGAATTACACCACCCTATTATTATGCTGGTTCAAGAAGTAACAATAGGACGAAAAAACCCTCAAACAAATGTAATATTTTCCTTGAACAAGTTTCAACATATAGGTACAAGGCACTTCTCCATCTCCACTGCCTGAGAAAGAAGGCAATAATCTGATAAATGAGTCATATCTGATGCAAAAGTGATCACTGCACACTAAGAGATGGAGTAGCCATCAGAGACTGAAGTTTAAAATCAATCAAATGCTGAAAAAACCCTATAAAACATATAACCAAAAGGAAAAAAAAATCAATCCAGAAGGAGGTTCACTCCTTAACATCTAAATGTATGTATAACATCAAAATGCGTGTACAAGATGTAATAATCACGTGAATGATTATACATGCTCCCAAACTTACAGTGCATTTTCCATATCTGCTATACTTCCTTCCATTTTCTGTTACTACGTAGAGGTAAATAAAGTTGTCGTGGGATCCAACTGCAAGTAAGGCGCCATCTACAACACAGAATATTTGATATAAATAAATAGAATGTTTGTTTTGTGAATTTTAATTATTTCAGATTTATTGCTAAGACAATAGTCTCAGTTAAACTACTCCTTATGAATTGTACTGAAGGATTCATAATAGTTTATATTATGTTGCTTTTCAACTGTATCTGTTTACTTTGTGGGTATGTTTTTCGGACAAGTTCTTTCACTTCTGCTTTTTTTAGTGTTCAATGGACAGGACATAAACCCTCAGACTGCACCAGATTTCTGAAAGCTGTTGAGAGCAGGCAGACTTGAATTTTATGCATCATAAAAATGCAGAAGAGTATTTAGTCTATAGACAGCTTAACTTTGGAGGTGTGGACTGCAAATAAATCAACACTAAACATTCAAAGACATGGAATTTTTTAACATTAGAAGCATTTTTCTATTCTACCTTGTCTCCTTTTAAAAAATATATGTGGACAAGAGCTGCCACAAATCACAATTAAACATCTCTAAGTGTCAATGAACATCAGTGATTTAAAATAAATTGCTGTGTTTGGCACATGTGGCAGCATCAGAGGAACATTTTGCTCTCTGACATGACATGTGAGCCAAAAGCAAACAAGAAAAAGATTCACAAGCATGCTCTTCCATCCTGTTTTAACAGAGAGGAGTCAGCCTCTGACTATTTGTCATGTCATGTCTGAAGAGGAGACTCAACACTGGTTTGGACTCCATGAAATCCCAGAGCAAACACTTCACAAACAGCTCTGACTTCCAGACAGACATGAGCTTAGTTTTATGGGTTTGCATTAATGAACTTGAAAACTAAGAAGGATATTAAAATACCACTGAAATATTAAGCTTTTTACAGACTTTTCTGTTAACCTGTCAACTATTTGAGAACTTTTCTTGGAGGACCAAAGCTAGCATTTATTATGACAGCAGAGTTCAACACGAAGAAATGGCTGAGAAAGGTGATGGTGATGTTTGTAATTACAAAATTCCAGGATTTAGTACACAAACACATCCATAAGCAAATCCTCAGTTACACATTAAGCATTCGAAACAATTTTGTCAAAGCTGTGCCTTTTTTAATGCCTGGGGACTAGTTTAACACCATTTAACAGAACATCCATTTGGTTTATCAGAATTATTCTGACTGCACAAGTCTGCCTACCTACTGAGTAGCGCATCACTGAAAGCTGCTCGTTGCCATCAGTGTGTATTGAAACCAGATCCCTCGTTTCTGCATCCAGAACAAACCACCTAGAGAGAGAATTCCAGTGAGTATCACTTCCACTAAACAAAAAAAAACCAAAACAAAAAACCAAAACAAAACAAAACAAAAAAACCCAAAACAAACAAGTAAAAGAGCCATAACCACTGCCTGCCTTCATCATCTTATGCTAGCCCCTCAAGGGCAGCAGAGAGAACATCTGTTTTTAATGGAACACTTTTCTGGTTCACAAAGCAATACAAGTTTCAGTGAACAATATATGAAAGATTCTAAATACCACTGAATTTTCTCCCCCTTCCCTGAACACTGTAATAATCACCGAAACATCTACTGGACATAAATATTCCACCAAACAGATAATATAACTGCATCTTATCATCATTAGGCCTTAAGTCAAATTTCATTTTACTTCCCTATTTTGAAGATAAGTTTTGAGATAAAAACTGATCTTTCAATTTTTATAAAGCAAAGTTGAAAAAAACCATAGAAGTAGTAGGCGGAAGCGGAAAACATTTCCGTACTCATTGTAAACAGAAATTCCATTCTAGCTGGGTATTTTTCTCTCAATCCTGTTCATTTCTATGAAAAAATTTATTGAAGTAAGAAAGAATAACCAACCATTCACTAAAATTTGATGGTTCATAAACTAGCATTTTATGTTATATTTCTTGCTTGGTTGATTTATAACTAAGGTAATTAACTGCATTTTTTATTCTTTAACAATGACTTTTAACCTGCAGTTTATTATTTATGAGGCATATGTGATATGCTTACAAAAACTCACTGGCACATAGATCAGAATGGCCACTGACAGCAAGATATGCAAGATCAGCAGAACCTGAGCATTTTGCAATGGGTCTGGTGCCCACGCAACTCCTAAATACACTGAACATTAGCAACACAGAGACCATGCCAATTTATAAAAAAAATATGTATTCATACCCACAGATCATGAAAACAGAAGATGCCAGTATGGCTTAATACATTGGAGCTGTACTCAGAATTTAATTCTTTGCTCCAAACTTCTGCCATGTACATGTGCCACAGGTAGGTTTCCATCCCTAATGGCAAATGGCAAGTTCAAACACTGTGGAAATGAGCAAGGGAATTCCACCCTCTGTCTCATAGCGAGCTCAGTGGAACATTGCTAAACCTGGGACCATTTATTCCATAGCAAAGCTTTAAAATTAACTCCAGGAACAACATCACACATTGCTTTCTATGGGTGGGGATGAGATTCCAGCTTGTGCTCATCCAGTGTCCAACAGCTAGGCATCTGGAAAGCAGCCTGGTCCCAACGGCTTAAACCAGCTTGTGGTTAGAGAGCCACATGAAAGAAATTAAACAAAATACACATAGAAAACCCCCAACCCCACATGGCATGGACTGCTGAACCACCTGTGTGCAAGACAGAGAGAACCAGTGGAAAACAGGTAATGTGTAGCTCTATTGCCTGATTTACGTCCTTGTGGCTCTGCCTTACACTAACCTTGCCCTTCAGCCTTCAGTTTTCTTACCAATATTAGCACTTCTGTTAGAATCTTTTTAGCCTTTTTTTCCCACAGTGCCTGTAATTACTCATATGCTTAGTACTCAAGATATTCTACACCATTAGTCACAGAAAGATCTAACTCCCTGCAAATAGTACCACTGGAAGCATGGCAAAAGGATCAGAAAAGTGCCTTGAAAAAACCTTTTTTAGTTTTCCAGCTGTGACTTTTCAGCAAACAGAATGTCCCACAAAAGGAATTAGTACTGCCAAACAACTGATGATCAGGTCCAGAGCAGGTATTTAAGGAAGTGGTAACAAAACCTGCAGTAGACCCTTTGCAGACAGCCCAAAAGGGGAAATGATACTGAAATATTTATCATGGAAAGTGATACACGAAAAACCCACCAAAAGCATGATGTTTGGCCTGATAAAAGACACACCACTGTAAAACAACAGACAAGAATGGGAAAAAAGGGAGAAAAGTCAGTTTTCCTCTGATGTCACAACTTTAACCACCAAACTCAAGCTTTCTTAGTGCTCCATTCCTCGGCCCTATCTTACTTACCTCCGTGCTGAATGCTGAGCAGCACTGGAATGGTAACAGACAAACACCAGATTTGGGTTTACTAAGTTCTGAACAGATTAGGCTCATTTAACATTTGCTTTAAAACTTTTAGGCTATGAATCAAATGATTAAAAGATTTGTTAAGGGTTTGAGACTATTTTTCCCTAATCGAGATATATCATACAGCCCTCATTCCTTGGGAAATAACTCCCTTGGACCAGATTTTCTGGCACAGAAAGTACTACATGATGCTGCTGTATAGGCAGAAATTTTAAAACTGTTTTGTTTATCTTGACTCAACTCCATTTATTTTTCATCCACTTACACACTTACCAGGTCTCATTTTAACCCAGTTTCATTTGTATATCTCAAACCCATCATTGAGCCATACAATTTCAGAACACACTAAAATATAATAGTGAAAATATAACTGCTTAAAAACTCTTTTTACTGAGGGAAAAAAAAAACAACAAAAAACTCCAAGGCCATCATCATAAATTTCTTGAACGCAGTATAAACTCATAGCCTCAAGTAAATTAAAAATAATAAGTTGAATTGAATGTGCCAAACTTATAACACTAAATGCCCCAGGAGAGGGGGGGAAAAAGTCAACCAAAAGCAAGTAACAGACTGAATGCTTTGGCTATGCAATGTGCCTTGACTGCACTTTAATATAAGCTCAAAAATATCTAAAAACTCTGAAGAAATATAGCCTGACCTTCCTTCCCTTTTACCTGTTTCAAGTACTCTTAGGCCTGTATATTCTGCTGTGTTTAATGAAGATAGGAACATTCATTCAATTTAATGTTTATAATTTTAAGATGGAAAGGTTCAATGTGGTAATCAAATATACACGAGCTCAGCAAGGTTTTTACTAGAAGATAAACTTGGTTTTGTAGCCTGATATTATACCTAAGGAATTTAATGCAGACTGCATCTTCATGTTGGAGGACACTCCCTAAAAATATTCAGGATTTCCCTTTTCCAGGAAATTTTGAGGCTGTTGCACATGCTCAGCAGTTTCTAAAAACCAAACTTCAAATGATTTTTAGGCATGAGGTTAGGTAAAAAAAAGATCTAGTTGGCGAATTAAACACACACAAAAAAATCCACAATTTCCTTACATGCACCAGGCACTATTTTATCATCAAATTATCAACCATGAGGTATACGTGAAAAACAGAACAAAAATGCTAGTAGATTTAATATGTGCTCCTCTCACCTTTCTAATGCTATGAACATCATGTTTTTTCTTCTCAAGGTACTCCCTTCCTGGGAGAAGATACCAAGCCAGAGTTTGACTATGAAATAAAGTAACTTTTCTCCCACTGTAAGAAGCCCAAGTTAAAAAGACCCAGTTTGTGCTTTGACAGCTTGTAAAGGCACAATGACTTCAGGAAGAATAGGAACAGTTCAGAATCACTTCAGTGCAGCAACGTGCTATGCTGAACTCTGTCTTACACAAAAATCAAAATACCAGTCTGTTCATGTGCCTATCCACTTCTGTTTAAAAGGTTGCAAGTATGTTTGATTTGGGAAAGGCAAAGATCTGTACTGTACCCATTTTAAAAAGAAATGTAATGTGCACATAACAGATTACAAGATACTTGGAACAGACAATAAGGAGTCCTCATGGAAATCCCTGCAAAAAATTAGTTAAAAAAAAAAAAATTAGATCTGGGCTTTCATTTAATATTTCATGTTTAAAAAAGCCAAACCAGCCTAACAAAAACCAAACAATTCTTCTGTCTTTGTCTAACACGTAAGATGCTCTGCCCCCTTCTGACATGCTTTTTTTAGGCTCCATAACCTCAAGCAAAAATTATAAAAACCAAATGTACTCCAATTATAAGGTGCACTGTTTAAAGTGTCTCCTTTACAGTCTGTGTCATCACAGCTCAGCTGGAAGGGATTTACCTGCCCGAGTGGGTTCCTATGGCGACCACAGCTCCGCTGGGATGGAAATCCGCACAGTGCCCGGGCTCCTGCACGGGGAGGCACAGACACATTACTGTCCATCCACATCCTGAGGGCCCAACACCTCTCCTTATACCAAAGCTATCCTAGAAGTCTGAGCTGAGCTGACACAGGAAAAGCCAATCACTTAGCAGCATGCTAATCCTCAGACAGCTCTTCTCTCAGTTTATCAGTGACATGCACTGCAAGAACATCTTGTGAGTAAAAGGCCAACATTTCTGTGGAAAAGATAATTCTGCTTGGATATTAGCAGAAAACTAGCCAAACTACGAAATGAATGACAGTAAGGAAGTGACACCTAGAGCCAAATCTTCACAACTGTATGATACCCTCTTCAGACTGTTTGAATAACAGGGAAAAAAAAACTGTAACAAGAATAAAGGACTAAGATTCATTCAAGTTGGCTTGTCAAAATGACATCAAGCAATGGCAACCAGATTACATCTTACAAAATGTCTGATGAACCTTGCTAAGTTAATCAAAGCTTCCAGATAGCTGTTTTTAAAAGCATAAATGTAGGAATTTTGCTGCAATCAGGTGGGACAAGAGTGTTTCAGAAATTGAATGCTTTTTCCTTTTTTATAGCTTTATATTTAAATTAAAGGGTTGACATACATCTAGCAGCCTGGTCCATTCCAGCGTGTGGTCCACAGAGTTCCACATACAAACTTGCCTATCTTGGGCACATGTTAAAAATAAGTCTTTGAAAGGATGAGATGCCAGTCCCCAGAGTTCATCTGTATGTCCCTAGAAAGAAACCACATGTGATTTAACAGTTAATAAAATGAAGATTCTTAAAATAATACACCAGCAGAGAAAACCTTTACTTTTTGGGTTATACTTTAAAAAAACAAGTTATGCTCACCTGTACCTCTACCACGAAACCATCGTTAAATGTTCCCCTCAAAACAAAGTTTCGTGAAGTACCCACTAAAAATTGATCAGCTTTTCCTTCTGCTACTGCTCTGATTGTTCCATACTGGTCAGGAACCTGGGAAAAGAAATATCTGTCAAATCACATCACGCATCTTGATAGGTGCTTCACTTTGGAGGCCACAAATAGTGCACAGTGACAGTATCAGAACTGGAGTTCTCCCATTAAAAAGGAACAATCCAATTATTATAACCTTGATCACCGCTTGACCTGAAACCTCCCTCATCTATTTGTTCAGTACAAGCATACAAGATCTTATTTCAAGGCAATCACAGTTATATCACTTTAATAACTTCAGAAGAAAAAAAATACAAATTAAATTACACAGCTTTTAAGTGTCAAATTCACTAAACAAATGCACTCCACAGCCTTACAACTCATCTTATAAGGAAAGGAATAAGACACAGTTCCTATTTACTTTCCAAAACGTGTTTTGAAAACCAAGAAAAGTCTTGTAGCACACAGTAAATACTTCCTGATATTCTTAATGTTTCCTGATAAGCCTAAACTAAATGTTCGCATGCCTTATGTTAGCAATGATTCTGAATTTTAATGACTTCGTTTATTGCAGGCTTGAATTCTAAAACACTGCTTTTTTTTACAGTGTGCAATTTTTTTTTCTAAATTATTTTATTTGAGAAAATATACTAATATTAAATGGTAACATAAGATAGAAAAATCAATCTGTCAGGATTCCGGTAATGTAAAAACTAGCTTTAACGTAACATTATTAACAAAAGGAAAACAGACACTGATATGAATAGAGTGTGTTACTTAAGCCTAAGAATTGTGTGTGGTAGTCAGTGGTTGCCTTCTCTGCCATGTTTTCTAAATGTCAGTATTAGATTCAAGGCAGTAACAAATTCTAGATTGAACTTACATAAGAGTTAAGAAAAAATGCTGCTATAAATGGACAATAGGTAAGTGGAGTAAACCAATGTTTAAAGAACTGTTTAAGGAGAACACATTACTTAGAGATAAGGGAAAACCCAAGTTTTTAAAATCCAAAATACACGACCTTTTCCAGCTCATCCCCCCTGACCTAGCACTGCCATATTGCCACATCTCAAAGAACAGACATATTCACTGAACACCTGGTTTAGGATAAATTTAAGATTAGTTCCTCATCATAGCTTATTAATCATTAATTATTACAGAATTCCAATATGTATTCTACCCCTTGTTTACCTTATGTCAAATATTCTACTAAAACCCTCAAATGCTGGTGACATTGTCTTTCTCCAGAAAGGTGGACTTCTAAAAACACAGGCAATACTAAAGAATATCCTCAAACACCCTTTCAAACAGGATGAATTAAAAAAAACCCAAATAACTAAGGAAGAGTTTTGAAGAAAGAAAACCCTTAAAATTTCTGTTCAATTTCAACACAGGAGAACTGAAGCCTCATATAGGTTCATTTATAGGCTAAAATTTAAACACTTCTATTATAAAACATTGTAATCCACTTAAAAAACAGCAACCAGAAGGTATTCTTTCATCCTAACTTCCCCTTTTAAGCGCGGGGAAGGCTCTGTCTTGCTAGCCAACACCTTGTTCAAGGCCATTTCCTTGTCACTCCTGCTTTCTTACCTCAATTTCCCTTTCAGGATTCAAATCATGATCCCACAGGATGATCTTTCGGTCTTTCCCACCTCCAGTTAGCAGCATTCCATTCCTCATTTGACAGAGTGTGAATACACTGCCATCATGAGCTTTGATTTGTCTGCTTATCTGATATACTCCTGTAAGCACAAAAAAGAAAACAAGAAAGAACAGTACTCATTTTTTCACCTAGGGTTTACAAGAAGCTTTGCCTTTAGGCAGAAGAATAAAGGGAGTGTATAATAATAATAATAATTACATTTGGACTGCCAGGCTCTTAGTATTGCAAACACAAGGTGGTAGTGTTTTCTTACAGGATAAAAAGATAAAACAAAGGGCTGCCTTTCTGAAGAAAAGCTTTTTTAGATTGATTGTCCTACAAAATGTGAAGGCAAAACCAAAACCAACAATTGGTAGAATGCTTTCTTTTCTCTGCTTTCCAAAGGAACACAGTTTTTCCAGATGCCAGAGAAACTGTCTTTTAGAGTCAAAAAATATTTAGCAAGTCATTATTAGAAAAGAAGTAAAAGCTACTTTATTAAAAGAAACTAGAAGACTTGTTGTCTATAGTCTTTTGGGAATAAAAGGCCAATTATTTATAGCAAAGTTTCCAGGATGCATGAACCCAATATCTAATGCTGGCTGCTGCCACACATAAAAATAGTACAACCAGCATTTGGCATCTATCAAGATAGCAGTCTACCCAAAGGAAAATACTTGGAAGACTGAAGAATATGAGAAAATTAAACAACAAGAGTAGCAAAAGAAGCCTTTTACATCCTCATTGGGTCTGCACATCAAAAGAACTGCTGTTGGGAAGTAATTAAAAAACAAGATTCTGGAGCTGCATATTTTCAAATAGCAATCACAGAAAATGTGGAACACCACCCAGCTATGGTCTTAACTTTGCTGACTCTGCCTATGGCTCAAGTCAGTTCAAATCAGTGTGCTCTCACACTGTGAAAGACAGTATGAGATCAAGTCCTGTGACCAACCTAATGTGATAAGCCAACGAAAAACCCCCACCTTTAGTTATATTTGATAACTCTTAGGGCTATACTGAAAAAAGGTTATTTTTGCACAAGGAATTAAAAATTAAACATCAGATAATATGTTGCATTACTTTTCCATTGCAGTTAGCCTGAAAGATGACAAAAAAATTTACCTACAAAATCAGACTTACTTTTAAAAATGTACTTTTTACATGAATGTTTTCCTGGCATACCAATTTAAACCAGAGTGTTTGAAATAGCTGCCAAGTAAAATGAATTATCATTGAATTTATGAGGGCTCAACTGTGCCAGGTCTGCATATGTTGGGTAACAAATAATTTTCCTTTCTTTTTTACAAAAGCTTTGCTCTAAAGAGTTAGTTCAATTTCAAGTTTCAAAGTTATTTTTTTTAAGTATATCAAGACTTGAGGGTCTGCTAAACCAGAAACGGTTATTCATATAACTGCTACAACTAAGCATTGTAATTGTACTTTACATACAAGTCCTATTAATGTCAGCTACAGCACTTAATGGAATTCCTCTGAGACTAAGCATGGTGCAACACAAGCCTTAAGAGGCAAAGGCAGCCTGCAGAAACCCCACACTGATCTTACAGCCTTTGTCAAATCACCAGATCAAAGGAAAGCTAATTAACCACATTTTTTAAAAATGCAAAACATTTAGATAGTTTTCATTCATTTCATGCACAGTCTCATTAATTATAGAGAAATTCCAGACAGCTTGTCAGTCAGCAAATTCATAGGACTTGCAGGACTTTAGTACCACCTGTTACTGATAGGAAGTGAATGCTCTGAGTCAGGCCTATTTCTCTATTCCTTCCCTAATGCCATCCATTTGTCTTCTACAGACTATGTAAAATCTGTGATTAACTCTGAACATGTCCTACCTTTAGCTCCTTTTCCTGGAGTAGCTTCTACAGTAGTTTTGCCCCATATAAGTATTATCCCACCTGAGTCTCCAGTGAGCACATCACCATTTCCCAAGAAAGCCAAACACTGAACAAATTTGGGTTTCTCATATTTCTGAAACAAAATAAGCAAGAGAAAGGGATAATTGCTCATACTTGTAACATAATTAGAATAATGCATCCACACTCTTACATCCTGCATACACATAAGCAGAATTTAGCCTTTTTTCTTTTGTTTACCTCTCTGATCAGACAGTACAGGGCAAAAACGAAGCAAATGTACAGAAAACGTGATTTCCATTGATTTAAAACTGTCCTGCTATCAAGATATTATTACCCCAAATATCCCTTGCTTCCTTGATAATGAATTGCCGCTCCAGGTCCAGAAGAATATATGAGATTTGCCACATGTTATTATGGTATTTGCATCAGTGGGATGGAATTCTACAGCAAGAACAACTTCATTTGTAGTCTGAAATAATAACAGAAACAATATTTATGCAGACAGGACATTAACTACTAGAAACACATGCAAATCCCCAAGTTTTAGAACAGAGATATGTAAAACCACATAGCTCATCATATGCTTGAAAGGTTTTTAAGTGTTCTGTGCTAAGTCAGCTGTCTGAATGACTGCACATACAATTTTATATATATTGATTTTTCACATACATAAGATATCTTTATTAAACTTCTATACACAAGTTAGGGTTTTACATTTCCTTTTAAATCACAAAAGCCTCTGCTCTCTCAAATAGCTAAGACTTCTGCCAAGGAAAAGGAATAATGTATAAAAGACGCTTTTCTGGATTGAAAACCCTGCTTAGTTTTTACACAGACTGGTTTGCTACTCTGGATAAAAAAGCTGTGACAGAGGCAAGTAAGACAACAATAATATTGTAGGAATATAGACATCATTCTCTTTCTGAAATTCTGTAAAAATTCTTTTGGGTTCTTTGTTTTCCTTTCCTCCTCACAAAGAAGAAAAAGAGAAGCCTGCATAACTCAAAACTTTGAAACATAGGGTTCCACCTTTGTATTTTTACTGGCTGCATGTACTTTTACTGAATTACCAACATCTTAAAAGTATTTCATCCCTTACCAATAAATTTTTATAAACATAACAAACTGACTGGTCATTTATTTAACTCCTAATGTATATTCAACCAAACTGTCTTTGAAGACAGTTCCAATCTCCTGCAGGCAGTGACTACAAAACAAGAAAATAAATACATTTATTTCCACAGGATTTCAAAACAGGCTGCCCACAGAGGTTGTGGAGTCCCCCTCTCTGGAGATGCTGAAAACCCGCCTGGGCATGATCCTGTGCAACCTGTTCTAGGTGAACCTGCTTTGGCTTGGGGGTGGGACAGATGATCTCCACCAGTGCCTTCCAACCCCAGCTGCTCTGTGATCTATACATAGGAGCGCTGTTAAACCACATCTTTGAGAGCAACTTTTTCTACTTCACCACTTCTGGCTTACTTTAAAAAAAACAATCTTTTTGTTTGTTTGTTTGTTCATGGCCGTATTTATTGAATTATGTTTCTCACAGAGTTTTCACACGAGTAAATCTGCTATGTCAAAAAAATAATTTAGAATTTAAGGACTGAAAACCTTAATGGAGTTCAGCTAAGAAACAGCTTTTGTTTTGCAGTCCAGCTCAAGGGATGCAGCTTTGCTCACACCATCTTCTGTGGAAGGTGCTTAAGATACCGTAAGGCCAAGTCCTAGATGTGAATAAATTCTGAAGGGCAAGTTGTCCCTGCCAAAAAATTTTTAGCCAATTCTGAAACACCAAGGAACTCCCCTGAGTGCAAAACCAGTCAAAACATAATTTCAGTGAACGGGAAATACAAGGCATATGCCAAATAGTTTCACATAAAATATCAAAAAGGAAATGAAAATATAGTCATATAATTAAATTAAAACTTGTAGAATACAGTTAGTATTGGTCAATATAATACCAACATGATTTTGTTACCTGAAATGGCAAGTTTGTAATAATATAGACATATATGCTTGTGGAGCATGATTTATAAAAATAGATAAATACTCAGTTCCACATGCATGAAATATTTGCTTGCTTGATACTGGATAACACGAAGGATTGGGTGTTCCTAGTGAACTCAGCTTTACATGAGCACTGAGTGCAACACCTCTGAAAACAGCTCATTGCTCTGAAATTTGGAAAGTATCAAAAAGAAACAGAAAAGCAGACATGACTGCAATCCACAAAAGTACTTAGGACTTCAAATGAGAAGAGACACATACTGAGAATCAATAATCGGAATTTGATTCAGACAGAACTGAAATACAGGATGTTTACATGTATTTTATTTTTTTAAACAACTACAGACTGAATCATCTGTTTAGTTTCTTAAAGTTCCCAGGATATTTTTTTTTTTTAAGTTAAGAAACCATTAGACAATTACTTTATTTGCATTGGCTTTTAAGGATCAGTAAAATATAATTACAAACCCCTCAATATTCAAACCTCTTCCAGTAAACAAGTTAGGAATACATTCCTGTGGAACCCTTAAACAAGCCAGCAGTATTACACAGTTGCAGTTTCCAAGTAAGATCAAAAGAGTGTCTCACAAACTTGTATTTATGGGAATAAAACCACTTGTATTTCAGAATGTTCATATGCAAAAATTACCTTGATCTCTGCTATTTTTGATTTCCTCTGCCAATCCCACACAGTAAGCATATGCTCGTTAGAGTCATCAATTACACACAAATGAGTACCAGAATCCTAAAGGAAAAAGAAAAAAAAAGAAGTACTGACAAAGTATTGTCACACCCAATTTAGAAACAGGGCAGGACAGAGGTATTTTAAAAGTCCACAGAGGTACAAATATAAATTAATCAAGTCCTTTTAAAGTAATTACAACCTCAATATATATATGGAATTTTCCTTTTTTTCTTTCTTAAAGATAGACACAGATTTTTGTATAATCTCATAAAAAATGATCATGTTTCAAATAATGTTCTAGGAAAGCTTTAAAAGTATCTTACCAAATCTTTACTCTGGTTTTGTTTGTTTTTATGCTGGGTTTTTTGTTTGTGTTTTCTTTTTTCACTTGTTTGCAATTTCATGCTGTCAGCAAAGAGATTTCTTTTGCTATTCTTATAAATATTTTGTTTCTCTTCAGGTCTCAGAGGACAGACACATAGCTCCACTTGTGTTTTTTCTTAAATGCCACCATCACATACACACAACTACATTATCAGATTCTGTAAGCTTCTCATTTTTTCCTTATGGGTCGCAAAGTACCAGCAGTTTCATCATGTAGTTGATAAAACTGCAGCACAGGTAACACTTTCTGAATAAAACAGTGCTTACAGAGGAGGCAGAGCAGCACCTACAGTATTAAATAACTGAAAGCTCTCATTTTGAGCAATTTTACAACAAAATGGTAAATATATGGCTACATGTAATTATAGGAACAGAGAAAAAAATCTTATAACAAAACCATATTTATTCCCAGCAATGCATACTTTCACAAACCAGCTGTTTCAAGGCCATTTGTAGAAAAATTTGGAGGAGACTTTAATCATCATAAAGTTGATTCTTGCACTTCATTCCCTATCAAAGGGGGCTTAAATTATTATTCCCAAGCACTATTCTGAGCAGTAATTTGCAAGCATATGTGTGAATCATTAGGTGGGAAGAAACCCTGAGGACAGCATCGGCAATGTACGCAGCTCTTGTGGGGGGTTAATAAATTCTGTGGTAAAAAACAGTTCTAGATATTGTACACAAACTGTTTCAGACTAGTGAGCAATCGTGAGTCTGTAATAAGGAATCTAATTCAGTTTCAGCTGCAAAACAGAACCAATAAAAACTAAAATCCAGTCCTCAAAAATTCCCTGGGTGTTTTGTTTTTAAAAAGATGGAATGCATTCTTATTCACATTGAAAAAGATCTCTGTCCAAGTATGTAAGTTTCATTGGTTTGTTGGGAGTGACAGGAATGCCAGTACTCCTTTCACATTATTTACTGAAACACAAAACATACTATATCTAACATAGCTACATTTCAATGCTATGAAATTTCTTTCAATTGCTTGCTTTCTTTCAATTGCTAAGTGAAACTGCAGCAAGAGAGTGCAGGAATTTCTTTTAACAGGTCACCCAGAGACACTGTTGAGTTTCCATTCTTGGAAGAAGCCAGCTGGACCACAGCCTGAGCAGCCTGCTCTGACAGAAGCTGCTGTAAGCAGCACAGTGCATGAGGTGATCTCCAGACATCCCTTCCCACCTCAGTTGTCTTATAAACCTCTTCTTCTATTAGCAAAATACTGCAGACATTGTTTTTCTGCATTTTCTGTTTTTTACAATATTAATTCTTCCTAATGGAATGCAAGAATCCAGCCTGGGTTTTCAGGAGGTCTGATATGTCTCAGTCTTTTAGCAAAAATGCAGTGGCAGCTCAAAGATTAAAATATGCCCATATTTTACAAAAAAAAAAAAAACCAACCTAATTCCAAATTTAAAATGAGAACTTTTTGAATGCCAAGTAGTCCATCTCCACATGCCACCAATTTTTCTCATAAATTCTATGGGCCCAGTAACAAAGACCTCTATTTTCTTTTCTATGTAAAAGAAGAGGCAAAAAGTGAACAAGCTATTCCTCAGGAAAAAATAGTACAAGATAACGTGAGGGTTTTTTTTTTTTTTTAATTTCCTGTTGGTGGACAAAAGCTCCAGCTGTGAAAGCAAAAAAGTTAACCCTCCTATCAAAACTCAGTAAGTTTTGTCTTCACAAACCTCACTAACAAATTTGTTTTTAACATCAAAATAAAAAGGAGCAAGCTCCTCACAAACAAAACCAAACCACCAAACCCAGCATGGACATCAATTTCTAGTTAAGTTTTTTTGCTGTGCTGGTTTGTTACCGCAATTTTACATGTGCCATTTCCTGTTTTTCCAGCTGGCAGCTGCTTTTATAAAGCGTACAGAAAATTTAGCGACGCGCTTTTAATACCAAAAGAGATCAGCTAGACAACCACATGCAAAATCTTCAGAGGTTTCATTCCCGTTTCCACAGGATTGGCCACGGAACACCCCGAGGAGCAGCGCCCATCTTACCGCTTTGGAAAAATCCAAGCAGCCCACTCCGCGCTCAAAGGTGCCGAGGCCGATAACCTGCAGCGTCGCCAGGCTCACCGAGTCCCACACTCTAACATGGGGCTGCAGGGGCTGCGGGGAAGAGCAACGGGACAAACAGGTCACCAGCAGGGAAAGCACCGCGGGCGGGGCCGTGCTTCGTGACAGCCGCTACCTGAGTTACAAATGCAGAGCAAAATGCAGCATGGCCTGTGCTGGTGGTGCTGCTGGGTGCTATCCTCAAAGTCAAAAGGGGAGAGTCAAGGAAATCTTGTTCCTTATGTCTGGTGCCGTCGAGGCAGGGAAGTGGCATTTGGTAGTCATGAAAATAACCAGTTCAAGGAAGTGAACAAATAATGGAGGAGTCATCTTGCATTTCAGACCCCAGACTAGCAATACTATGCAGCAACTGAAAATAATAATCAAATCTGGGCTTATATAGAATAATAAATAATATAAAATATAATAATAAAATAATAATTAAATCTGGGCTTAGGAAAAAAAGAAAAAAACCAAACACTGGTGCACTGAGCCTCTTCACCACCACCAACCACTCAATGAAAATGTCCATGGTTAGATTTCATACAACTACTATCCCACACTAGTTTAGAAACAATCACAAACTAACTTGGCTTAAGGACACCATTCACCACTGAAAGTGACAAATCTTTGTGCGGATGGAAAAACAAACCAACCAGCTCTAACAACATTCAGGAAATGCTCAGTGGAAATCATGTATACAAAACCCCCCACGTAAATTTCTTACAAGGTATAAAAAATTAAGCTGAACATCTGAAAAAGAGTTATATTTAGCAGGCTTCTACGCTTTATAGCATCTGTCTTTTTTTCCCCCCTCTGCCTATAACTTCATGAAAATAATCCAATTATTCAAATTCTGACAGAATTATGCTAAGAGGTGGAGAGCAGCATTTAAATACACTTGCTCTCAAATAGGCAAGTTTACAGGAAAGTTTGGCATACTTTCCATGAATTCTCAAAGCTGGTTTCCTCTTCCATAAAGCCTTAAGACTATACGGACCCACAGAACTGGGGATTTGCTCTCCCTTGGGAGAAGACATACTGGAAGTAATATGACAGAAATTATGTGGCCTTATAAATCAATTACAAGCTTCATGTTTGCTTGCAGATAAAGGACTTTATAAGCTTCTGCTCTTTTTAATCTTTGGTTGAGTGTTTCATTGTTACTGTCTTTTGCTAGAGATACAGGCTATTACCTGAGAAACTCAAAATATCTCAGTAAATGCAGCGCTTAATATAAACTGCAGACAGAAGGTAATGATTAAAAAACCCCAAACCACTTTTTCCTGATTTTCAAAACAAGACACTACTGCTCAACAGCTCTATTACTTACCCTTCCATCTTTATCCACTCCAGCTAACTGTCCTGTTGCAATTCTAATTTTGTCTGGATGAACTGCAAGACTAAGACAGACAGAAATATGACTTGCTTTTGCTGTCATACGTCTTAAAAACTGAGAGGTGTTTTGTAAATTTTTTTTGTTTCTCAACAAAAGCCCATCAAGACACTTATGATCCTAAATCCCACTTCTAAGGAGACAACTTGAATGTTTCTCATCAGATATTTCACTCCACACTGTATTTGCTGACTGTTTCCTGACACAAGCCCAGGAGTGCCAGAAGAGCCACAGCCACATGTGCTCTGACATCTCAGGTTTGCACTACACTGGGAGTCCACTGTAGCAAAATCTACACTGTCTCGTAATGAACCTCCTACCCATAGCTACGTGCCATATTTATAAACACAACAGTGTATTTTATGATAAAACCTAGAGATGTCATAAACCCAGGGAAAAATAAGCAGAAAAGTTGGCTGAGGGCTTGCCTGTGTACCCAGGAGTCAGGGAATACAGTCACTTGAAATGAGTTACTGATGTAATTGTACTAATGAAGTGTGGTGCACTACTAGTGGAAGTAAAAATGTGCCCTTTTGCACATTTTAAAATGTGCACATTTTGCTTTGAAGCTCATGGGAAAAAAACCAGATTTTAGAGAATACATCCTCTCAGTCCTTGGGATTTTTTGATCTATATTCTTAATTGCTTTCTCTGTAAAACTGCAACGGTGAAGAAAGCCATTGAAAGAATAAAGGGAGCCAGGGCAAACCTGCAGAGGTCATGACAGACACCAAAAAAATTTACAATTCAGTTCAACTTTCTGAATGAAAGTGAAGAACACAAACTGGCAGCATTCCTCCCACAGGAAGCAATTACACAGACAAGAGAAAAGAGCTTCAGATGTCAAATTTTCTCCAGTAAGGTACTGCACAGTGCTGAGTTTATGTTCACCATTACATTTTGTGCACTCCTCTTCAGACTAACATAGCAAATTCTGTAACTGACTTTGCACCCACAATGTCATTGGCTTCAATTTTCCTTCTCTAGTTTTTTTTTTTTTTTTTTCGCAAACATCTTTCTGATTTTCCTGACTCTCTTTATACTTGGATCATGCATCTTTTACAAAATGAGAGTATGATTGCTCATTTTTTGACACGGCTTTCTAGTTCTCCTTTAAGATTGTGCTTTTGCCATACTGCCTGTAAACAATTGATTTAGAGTCAGGCTAACAACAATTTTTAATTTCTGGGACTACTATTTGGAATAATTTATGCAAAGATTCTTTCTTCAACCTGCCACTCTTAGATTGTATACATACCCCCTTGTTTTACATTTAAACTAGACATCCTAAGCTAGCATGGACTGCTCTAACACCATTTGTTTGTGCTGTGTTTACTACAATAAAATCTACTGGGACTGAATAAACAGGAAATAACTACAACTATGATGACACTAATTAGTTTGTACATATAGCAGGAGGGGAAAAGAAATATTTCTGCATTATTACCCAGACACTTACATGCAAATGTTGTATACTAACCATTTAACGCAGTCTGTGTGACCCAAGTAGTGCCGCTGGGTTCTCTCCTCATAGTTAAATAGTACCACCACTGAGGCTATGAAATAGACAATTTCTCCAGTAGGAAGGAGGTAAACATTGGCTCGACAGTCTCTTCCACGATACCCATATCTATATTTTTTCTTAGTCAAGGATTTCATAATCACTGAATACCAGAAAAAAAACAAACCTTTTTTTTTTTCCCCCTTAAAGGATTCCTGGGGAGCTCTCATGTCATCAAATGCTCTTTAGGTTTTTCCCTCTGCAACTACAGCATGATTTCACCAATACGTTTCACTAATTTTTTCTTTTAAAAAGAAAACAAAATAAAGACCCATGCAATTGCACTTCATGGACCCAAATTCCTCAAGAAATGATGATCACTGATGTTAAAAATAAAATATGGTAGAAGTAAAGCAAACACAGTATTGTAAAACTTTTCATGTGAAATTTCATTAGGTAACAGCAGGACTCGCTATTCTAATTTAACATTTTTTTACAGCAGCAGAGCTGTGGGTCAGCAGGCTGGGCAGCAGAGTGCTGCTTTCATTTGGCCTCTTAAAACAATTCCTAATGCCCTACAGAAAAAGGCAAGTTTCTGCACAGAAGCTGCCAAGTTCAGGAAAGATTTCTTTACACTGTTTTAAGAGTATTTTTTAAACAAACCAAACTTGAAAGGAATTTACACAGTGAAAAATATTCTATCCAAATCTATCCAGAATATATAAAAAGCATGTTTTCTGTAGGAATATGCACAGCTCCTAATGACATTTAGAAGTTTTACACACTGTGAATGAGCCTTGGTCGGCACTGATCAAACGCTATTACAACTCATTATTTCTTCGGAACAGGTGCAGTTTTCTTCCTCTAGACTATTAATGTGGCTGCCTGCCTATGTTTCAGTTCCCTGAGTCACCAGGAACAATTAATATCATAACTCAGACTTGAACATCTAGCTATGTAGCCCAAAAAATATTATTTTCCTGTTATGTCCTGCACTTTAGAGAGCCTTCCACTTCATTGCCAACTAATACACCTGCAACAGCAAGAAAAAGATGGGAAACACATTAAGCAACTTTAACTAAAAGATTTCAGCTTCAGGTCCTTGCTAAGGTAAATAAAATGAAATGAATGGCCCATGTGGGGAAAGTTGGATGGATGAGGATGGCCCTTTCTCATAAACGAAGGCAGGTGCAGTAGTTCAGGTTTGGGAGTATCTAAACTGGTATCTCCTAATCTTAGAGCCTGACCTCTATTCTCCATGAAAAAGGAACACGTTTCTATCAAAAAGAGCCCTGCAACCCCACTACATTACCCCACTACCCTTCTTCCTCTGCAATGCCACCAGACCAGAGGAACACTTGCAAAATTAAACACATGCTGTAGCTAAACAATAGTTCAAAGCGGGACACTGCATTCAGCTGTCAATTAAAGCCCTTTGGAGTGTGGAAAACAAAACAGATTCATATCTTGCTGTCTTCCATTTAGTAGAGAAGAACACAATGGCTCCTCTGAAGCAGAGATTATTCACTGGCTTGCTAAGCAAACAATATTGAGAGCAATGCTGATACAATACAATGCTGAGGGCAGAAAAAAAGGATGGCTCTGTTTCTCCTCCACTGCTATTTACTTCCCCACTTGATTTTCCTCCTTCTTCTTTTAAACACTGATGGAACTAAAAGAAATCCCAGAATAGCCTTTTATTAAAAATAACAAACAACAAACCAAACAACTGAACTTTCAAAAGCAATGGGCTACAAACCAATGAAAATAATTTTTCTATCCTGAAGCATTAAGAACATTATTTTCAATACCTTCTCAGAGGAGAGAGGCAGATTTTGCTCATCTGCTGTATACAATAGGGAATGAATTGACAAGGATTTAGTAAGATTGACATCTTTGAACATTCATCCTAGAAAAGTATTCATGATTTACACAAACAAGTCTTTCCAAAGCAGAAGCCTTCCATGCTTAGCCAAGCTAGAGCTAAATACTTTGGCACCCACCACTGAACTCTGACATTTGGGAGACTGTGAGAAAAAAAAAATAAATTTACATTTTCTCAGCATCTTCCTTTCTTTTACCCCTCCTACAAAATAAAGTACCAAAGCGTGGCTGCATTTTCTAGAAGCACATTCTTTACAAACACATGAAGGAACCACCTGTTTTGTGGGACAATTTTTTTTTTTATTTCTTCATTCTCCATCCCAGACTACCTTGAGTGAAAAAAAAAGGTGTTGTTCCTTCACAGCATTTCTTTCCTGCTCCACACATCCAGAACAAAGCAGCACATACAGTGCAACACAAATAATGCAATAAAATTAATGCAATAATTGACTGTGTCTCTTCAGAAAAAGGAGTGACATAACTTTCATGCTTGATTTCCATTGAATTTCAATGTTAATCTTTCAGTGGAACTGGAAATTAAATGAGGGAAATTGAGAGATAGTTGCCTTGGCATTGTGATTATTTCTCAGCAATTACAAGGGATGTTTTGTCACAACATTCAATATGTTTAAAAACTTTAAGTTTTGGGATTTTTTGTTTGTTTGAACTGGCTAAAAATAGCTACTGCCCTCAAGAAAAGTGATCTACCCATACACCAGAATTCAGCAGTATATTTACCACTGTCTTCAATTATTCTTAGAAAGAAGAGCACTACTGCTAAAAATAATGTCATAAAACAGAGTCTGAAATACCCTCCTGAAACTGAGCTCCTTTACACTGGGAGAAAGAATCTACAAAGTCACTGTCAAAAGCTGCACTGCCTGTGACCTCTGAAGCTACTAAATAAGCCAATTTTGCTATTACTAGGTATGTCAGATATGCTTTAACCAGTTTTGAAGTCTTTGCAGAAGCAAAGACTGCACTACAAAGCAGAGATACTCAAACTAAATTATTCAATTTAAATGATATCATCCAGGAACCAGACACAGTCAAAAGCTCAGACTCCCCCATGAGCTGCTTTACCTTGCCAAGCTGCTTAGGCATTGCTTCAAATGACAATAATCTGCAAGGCAGACAAAAGCTAAGTTTCCCTGGTTGAATCTACAGTACGGGGTATCAGGACTTGAATAAACCCAAAGGAAGCATCTAAAAAGGAGACCCTCCCCACCTCCCAAACCAACCAATAAACCAACAAAAAACCAGCCCAATAATCTGTCTGTTGTTTCCTTGCAGCTCGTCATAGTTGACCAGCATTTTCCGAAAGAGTAATAACAAAGGAAAACCCAATTACAAAAATCATCCAGAAGGCAGGAGAATTATAAGAATTCAAAACAAAACCTATGAATGGAACTATTCAACACTCAGTTGAGCTTTCAGGTGACATTAGCAAAATACTGACATTAGTAAAATACTCAGTAAATCGTTGTCCCCATGCCTTTTTAATAAGGTGTACAGGGTTCAGTTTGCCATCATATTTGCAAGATACAGCTGTCTTGCAGATTTGTTCCCCTTGCTAAACCTAAGCATAAAGCAGAAGGTCTGCTGCTGCTGCATTTCCCAAACTGAAGTGCAATTTTGTTTAAATTCACAGAGACCAATATTTAATCCTCATGAATTTTACTGCCTTTTCCTCATTTTCTTCACCTTTCCATCTAAAAGATACCCTGCACTCATAAACATACTGGTATGATTTGGGATGACATTTCCCTTAACTAATTCCAAAACATATGGACAGTATCTTTCGACTAGATTTATTTCACTTTCATTAGACCTCAGCAGCTGGTTAAACCAACTGGTTTAACCTGAACTTAAGGTTCTTGAACATTAAATGTGTCCACACTGGGATTTGCACCTACTTAACTGAGGGTGTGATTTCATGATCAGTTTTCATCAGTCCGAACTGCTCACTGATGCTGGAAAAGTTGAGCTGATGTTCCTCCAGTATGCCAGTTCCAGTCCTTGCATGTTTGTGAGGCAAAACAAACTAATGTATTGGTCCTGCTTGAAAACTAACTTCACAAAAAGAGATTACATTTCAGCTGGATCACTGACTGACCCAATTCACTCCACAGTCATAAGTACCAGCATCAGCAATCAAGAGCTGTCAAGAGCAAAAGCTGTGATGCTTTTATAAAGCATGAATAAAAGCTCTGTTTCCCTTTTAATCAGACTTTAATCTGAAACTTTCTTGACATATGACAGTATATCATCAACATTGCTAAAAAATCTTCCTGCTTTCAGCAACATCAGAGCATCAAACTTCAGATTATTCTAACAACTCAAGTGCTGCCTAGACATGTTATTTTACTGAAGTACCAAGAAACTTACTAACACAATCACAGCTTACTGGAAAAATCTGCAGAGACGGAGGAGTGACAGGAAGACCCAAACACGTGCAAAAGCACATCTCTTAAAATGAACTTAATGTTTGATCTAGTAAACTTGGAGAATTTTCATCAGCCACACACCTACTCAGTTCTTCAAATGACAAATTTAGTGCATTTAATACAAACTAGGTGCCAAGAAATTAACTGTTTCACTTTGGAGCTGAAATACAGAAGCAGTGCAAAGGATGGCTGCTTCTCCAATCCTCACTCCATAGGAAAGGACACAAACTCAACATCTTCCATAATTGAAAACTAACTGTTCCTGAAGCAAAGCCTACATTAATATAGTGGTAGAGGGGGACATTTCATCTATAGGTATCTAGAGGTAGAGGGGGATATTTTCAAATCCTGTAACTTTCCAAAGATGCTTCCTTTTGCACTAAATATAAATCAGGAAATAAATTAGAATTAGTTTTGACAGCAAAACAAACAAAGAAAATGTACAGTATTTCTGTACCTATGTAGTCTGCCATTTAAAGTTGTACTCTACAGGAGTTACAAACCATTTCCATTGTTATATTAATTTGGGCATTTTCCCTCACCTTTTAGTTTTTACCTCCTAAGAGAGAAGAGACAAGACTGGATTCTAAAAGGGAAAAATGTAAGACAAGACAAAAAGGGAACAGAGAGTAGTTACTGATATTAAGGATACACCCACTCCAGTTTTAACTTTTCAGGAGGCAGCTCTGTCCTAATATCATCATAGTTCTCTACATCAGAAGGAATGAACATTGTGATTGGTCGGCCTCGCATGAACATCTTGATATATTCTCCCTCTGTTGAAACAAAAAGGCACATTAATCATGTGGCAGGTTTGTACAAAAGAAACCAGTAATAAGCACAGAGATGCAAATCACACTGGTTATATAACAATTATTTTTGAAATGTGAGCTTGGTAAAGGCCCAGATTTTATTTTTTTTAGATGGAACATTAAACACACACAGAACAAGCGTTAGTGGAATTTGTGATAGAACAGACTGAGCATGTAGCATTTTAGACATGCAAGTTAAGTTATAAAGGCGAAATTCAAATCCAAATCTGAAACTGAATAAATAATTAGTCACAGAATTACAGGATGAGGTATTTCAGGTTGAAAAGGACCAAAGGAGGTATCTAAGTCCAATCTTTGCCTGGTCACGAGGTCAGAATAGGTTCCTCAGGCTTTTGCCTAATCCAGATTTGAAAAACTCTGAGGATGGAGATGGGACAGCCTCTCCTGGCACCTGACAGCACCGCAGGGGCCTTTCCCATACAGCTTGGGTCCTCCAGCCCCTCTGTCCCCAGACTGTGTTCCTGCCAGAGACTCTTCTTTCCCACAGGTGCAGGACTTGGTATTTGTTTCTGCTTAATTCTGTGAGGTTCCTGCAAGCCCCACCTCTCCAGCAAAGCCACCATGCCCCAGTCTGCTGTCACGGCAAACCTGAGAGTGCACTGTGTCACCAACCTCAGGTCACTGCTAGAGGTGATGAGCAGGGCAGGGCCAGACCAGAATCCCGCAGACCCCATGTGTCACACACCGGCCACCAGGTACAGTATGACCCATTAACCACAACCCTCCGAGGCCAACTATCCAACTGGTTCTTTCCCCCACCCAGCTACCCAACTCTCCAAATCCTAGCAGCCAAGCTAAGACACGAGGACACCACAGGAAAAAGCATCAAGAGCTTTGCAGATGAATATAATCAAGAATTATATATCATCACAAACTAATACAGCAACCTGTGTTATCAAGCATTGTATCCTGAAGGATGGAAAAAAGCAACAGCTCAGAATGACTCCAGCTAATACTAATGTGACAAGACACGTGTGTATCATCTCTGTGGGAATCTGAGCACTTCACAAGCCTTTAAGATTTCCTTTTCAAGGAATGTGAGCTTGCCTACCACTGGGGAAAATTACAGTTCCATTTCAAAAAGCAGTGATGACAAAGAGCCAACTATTCCACTAACTTTGCATCAATGAAGTAGTAACTTTTTACTGCTCTTCAACTTCATTAGTAATTAATATCCATTTTTAGTATAAATATTAACCAAAGTAATATCATATTCTGCTGTGAATTTGGAACACTGACACGTTTTTATGAGTGGGGGTTTGAAAACCATAGCAGATGAAGAGAACTCAGAGTTCAAACCAAAATCTGTATAGTTGAGTAGAAGTGGAGTAGAAGAACAGCTGTAAATTAGCAATACAGTATTAAGAAATCTCTAATCACATTTGATGCAACAAACACTAACCTCTTACATTAAGATTTTTAAACAATTACTCAGAAACAAACACGAAACAGACTTCCCTACAATCCTCAAGGAATGCTTGGAAATATTTCCCCAATTAAGCATAAAATTAATACTCAGACTGCATGATTGTACAATCTGGGTTTGGCCTTCCCTAAAACATCTGAAATTGAAATTATGAGAAACTCAGACTTATTTCCACAGAATCATAGCTTAACAGCTTAAGTCAAACTTGAAGATCTAAAAAGGCAAAAGAAACCAGGTCAATAATCATCATAATTGAACAATTCCAAACTAACACATATATAAATGTTTTTCTTATTTAGCGTATTAATAGAAGGAAAGTTGAGCCATAGAAGTCCAGTATGAAAAGAACAAATATTAAAAAGATGAAAAACAGTTGTCTCGCTTCTTTCCAAGAAAAAACATGGGTGCTTTGAACAAGAACCCCATGAGTTTCTCCACTGAGAACAGTAGAAAACCTGTTTCAGATAAAACAAAAAAGAACAAAGAAAATCACTGCCTGGTAGCTAAATCAGACACAACAGTTATTTTACCACATGTGCATTGCTTAATTGCATTGCTGAGAAAAGCTAAAGATTTGAGCTGTCACTAGTTTGACATAAATGTTTAGATAATTACTTCAAACTAGTACCATGTATCCACCAATATATTTTTTATAGTATATATATTCAGAGATAAAATAATACTGGCCAACCCCAAGATTAATACATTAACAATGACCTTTCTGTTAAAATCTGGCACCCGCAGTATTATAAATTAAAGCCTGAGGGTATTTACAAAAGACCACTCATTGTTAAACCATAAATTCTTGACTTAACGCTGAGCTTGACACTTCTGGTTCCACAAGATCAGTGCAAAATGACACTACAAATTTAGGATCAAACTTCTCATCGTTGCTTAGAACAGTGGAGACAACCTGTAACTGAAATTGTATTATGGATGGAGGCAGTTGCACCTGTTGGACTCTGCAGATGAGAGGCATGAAGAGTCCAAGAGGAATTCAGTCAAGTCTCTGGCAGAAGAGGCTCTCCTGGAGCTCAGGGAAAAGAATATCTAGAGGGCATTCAGATACAAATTAGCTCTCTGAAGTTCCCCATTAAAGAAAGAACATTTTTTTTAACTAGCTGTATTTACTCAAGATTACCTTTGAAGATACATATTTAAAACACTTGTTAGAAAGACACAGGCTAGGTAAAACTTGATTAAGCCTCTCCCTAAAGAAGAAGGATTAGAAAAAGAGACAAACCACTGAAAGACTTTTTTTATCAAAGACTGTAAATTTCCTTTTGTTAGAATAACCTGCAGGGCAGATCTAATATTAATGTAAAAATCTTTTGAAATATTAGAGAGGATTACAGTGTACCAACACCATTCTCAAACAGCAATTGATTGCCTGAGGCCAAATTCTTGTATTTGCAACTTAAGAAAATCAGTGATTTAACCCTTTCATACTATACTTGCTCAACAGAATGATCAAGAGCATTAGACTACGTTCCTTTCCTGCAACCTCACTATTTTCCAATACAAAGCAGCAGGTCTAAACTTCTATTTCCTTCTTTTGGGAAAAAAGAACCTTGGTCATTTAATGACAGGTATGTTATGTAAGAGATGGCAAAGGGGAAAAAGCCAAAACTTCTAGAGAGTGGGTAAAAAACTCACTAAACCCCAACTAACAAAAAATCCTTGACAATTCTGGTACCTACCAGCCTGAAAACTCTAGGTATGAAAGTAAAAATATTTTGTTCCATATAAAGAGATATTCAGATCCCACTACCCACTGAGCAGAAACATCTGAGGAAGGTGGGGCTGGGGGATGTGTGTGGAAAGTGCCAGGAGGGCATATCATGAAGAACCCTCGGCATCTGCTAAGTTATTTAATCTGCAACTGCAGACATCCTATAAATCCTTTCAAATATGGATCAAACCAACCAAAACGCACAGTTGAAGCTCTGCAGGTAGGAAACCCAGGCAATACAGACTACCCACAGCACACAGAAAGTAACAGCTCAGGCCCAGAGTTACTACAAAAGGTAACATCAAGAGGCCGGAGCACCCTGGCTCCAGGGGCTAGCTCTTCACCAGGAACAGATGTAGCTGCTTTTTGTGCAGCTTTGACCTCAAATTCACAGCCCTTGCCAAACTCTGCTTGGCTCTGCGATATTTCACCTCTGGAGCCTCAACAATCTCTTTACACAAGTGCCAGGGAACACAGGATCAGGACTCCCAATTTATGCTCCCGTGATTGGCTCAGGCTTATTAGCCTCACATAGCAGCCCTCTGGACTTAAGCAGACTCCATGCAGGTCTTGGCTCTCCATGGGCTCCCCAGAGGTTTGGGAAAATTATTAACTCAGCCCCAAAGACGCAGAAACACTTGACTAAAATGTGGCCCAAGTCAGCTGAAGTGACACAAAACACTGCTCAGAAGCAGAAACACCAAGAGAGATGCCAGGACATGGTGAGTGCACACGTAAAGGTAGTCTTGAACACTGGTCAGGCATATGGTTTTGCAAATTAATGCGAATTAATGTAATGAGCTGGTGGAACATCATGGCTTGGCTCAGCTGAGCCTAGTCCAGACAGACAGATACCCAACATGACCCCCCAGTGCCCTCTCTCTCCTTGCATTGATGTTTTCTACTCTGCAGAGTACTGCTGCACCTGCTTTGGAGAGCAGAGCCTTGGCTGTCACTGAGACACAATCACACTGCTGATTTCAGAACAGCATCCAAAAACCTCCTCCTACTACTAGTTGGGAATTTCTCAACTTCCAGGTGACAATAACACAAGGCCAGGTTGTTTTCTTTCTGTGTGTGTGTGACAGCATGGCTGCTCACTTCAAGTCTGCCCATCTGCTGTCAGAAAGTGAATTGGGTGAGCATGAAAACAGCAATCCTCCAAGCCTTCATATTCTGAAGAAATAAAGACATCCAGCTATTTAACTCTCTTTTTGTATAATAAGGCTTTAGTCTGTCTCTACAGCACAACAGAATTTACCCTTTATGGCTATGGGTGCATGCAGTATTTGATGGGTTTTGATGCATTAACACTTTCCAAAAGGCCTCCATCTCCACTAGAATTACATCTGATACATCCTGGGACTACATTTGTGTTATCAAAATAACTGAGTGGTTCAATCTTTGTACAATTAAGTGGCATGTTATAGCCCTTTCCCCTATCATTTAATTCTGGCAAGCACCTGTTTATAGCTAGAACATTGTTAGCAACTCCTGCATGAACAATTTAATTTTTTTTATACTACTCCATCCTCAGGAACATCTAGATCTTACTGTATTAAAATCTCAGCTTCCAGCTCTATCAGTTTGGCCTCCCAGCTTTGTGTCTTCAGTGAAATTTCAGTGCTTCTATTTTCCTGTGTTAAGTTCATTAGTGTAAACACTAAGCCAAATAGGTCCCAGCAGAGACCTGGAGGCAGAAGTTTGCAACCAAAGTATCTCAGCATGCTCTTTGGAAGTTTACAGCCTGACAGAGAAGAAAGGAATAAATATGTTGGTGAAACAAGGTGCTGCTAGTGAGAGGGAGCTCCAGAAGACTGGCTGACCTGCAAGGAAATGAGTGCATCTTCTCTGACAGTCACTGTAGGCCAGCATGGTTACCCTGTATGCAAGGAACCTGTTGATAAGACATGGCAATCCAACTGACTAAAAATAGGGGCAAATAAGCTTTGTAGACAAATAGTGGACTGAAAGTTTTCTGCAAAGCCTCTTTGTACCAAGAGCAGATTCCCATTAGTATGAGTAAGCTTTTAAACAGGACTTATTAAAAAAAAAAAAAAAAGTTGAAGAAATAAGAAAAAGCAGCTCAGTAACATTAAAATTCAACTCCGAACGATTTCTATTAATTCACCTTTGGAAGAA
This sequence comes from Chloropsis cyanopogon, assembly GCA_013400585.1. Taxonomy (NCBI): domain Eukaryota; kingdom Metazoa; phylum Chordata; class Aves; order Passeriformes; family Irenidae; genus Chloropsis; species Chloropsis cyanopogon. Next base: position 8,330 of record WEZZ01007721.1, on the reverse strand, counting down.
AGTTTATAACCCAGCAAATTAGGGAAAGCAAGCTGGAAGGTAAGGCCAATGAAAAACCCTGCAAGTGATAACAGAGAGCAAAGATACTGCAATACAAACCCTCTGAAAGCCTGAAATATGTGCTTCCATGAAGCCAGCACAGAAAGACTCATGCAATGACACTTAAGCAATTTATTACTTTCCCTGACTCCTATTCTTAGGGGAATATGAAAGGCTTGCAAAGGAAAATCATAAAAATAATAGGAAAGGAGAAAAAAAGATCAAAGAAGTCTTTGTAGATTAACTCAGAAGTATCTAGGGCAAAAAGCAATTCAAAAGACATGAAAGCTACAACTCAGATACCTCAGAAATTTGAAGACAGCGACACTACAAAATTCTCCCGTTTTCCAAAAAACATGCCACAAAAGAGATCATCAAGTAGTTTCTTATTAAAGTGAGAAACCTTCACCCTCAATTAATGATTTCTTCAACAAGACTGGACATAATATTAGAAGAATGTATTTTATATTACACTATTCCTCAGACAAGACACTGAGGTAGCCCCACAAGTCTGTGCTGTAATTAACTCTTCAGCTTGCAAGTGTGTACATAATGGGATGTCTAATGAGCACACAATAGATTATAAACATACACACAGGCAAGTTTAGTTCTAAAGGAATTATTACAGCAATTTTGCTAATTATTACTGACTATTTTTCAGTAGGTCCCACCCCATCTAGTTTGAAAGTTCAACATGGGCCGGTGCATTAAAACCCCAGCTCAGTTCTATTTATGTGTAGCAGCACCCTAAAGTGATTTACAGGCACATGAAAAACCCCAAAAGACTCCATCTAACTTGGCCACGCAGAACACTCTAATAATATACAATAAACTACCACATCCAGGGTACATTTATTAATCTGTCTTCACTGTCTAGTTGCTTGACCAGTGAAGCTATGCTTTTCAAAACTACAAACAGCTTCTTTCCCACAAGCCTTCAGCTTTCAGGCCTGTGTCCAAGAACTCTGCAGGACCACTAACCTGAGGGACAAGAGCTTAGAAGTCTGTTTCTAACTTAAACCAGTGCTAACAGCACAGAGACAAATAACCAAATCCAGCCACCAAGCCCAGACCGTTACATTCAACCTTACAGTGGAATTAACATGTGCCTGCAGGTCTGCCATCTCTCAGCCCAAGCTGTTATGTGCCAATACCTGCTGAACCTGACAGACAGACACGCACTGTTGTTACTGAGCCCTGGTGCAATGCCAGCCAAACAGTCAAATACAACAGATGAGATGAGAGACTTGCCCTGATTTAGAATGATTTTACAGCTTTGCCTTGAAATTCCTTAACAGATCTTTGGTTATTAGTTTTACATAATCTGATAAGTAAACTTTGCCTTTTAATTTATTGGCTGATATTATGAATCTAGGTATTAAAAACTGTTACCATTAGCACTGAAATAATTGAAATTTTATATTAAACTCTAGCTTTTTATTAAAAAAAAAGAAGAAAAACAGACTGAAAAAGGAATACTGGACACAAACAAGCTCAATAAGACTCTGTCTAAATGCTTCCTGCTTAAATTATAAAATCCTGACTTCACCAAGAATCAGTGATAAAAACTCCCAAGTACACAATTTGGTTTTGTGACAGTATTGATGGTTTTTAATAATATGCACTGTGCCTGAACAAGAGCAAGAAGCCCGATAATGATAGCTGGGGTCTCCATTTGCTCTCAGGTACAGGAGCACCTTCAACAACCATGTGATACAAAATCACTGTCTGATGAAAAAGCAGTCTGAGGTAGCTACCGAATTTTGCGCTCTCTGCAGACACCGCACATTGTCAGCAGGGCACATTTTTTCCATTGTGTGCTCCATGACTGCTCTGCCTGTGAAGCTAAAACTATAACACAGTTAAACTAACAGAAGAAAAAGTACTGGAAATTAAAAAAACACAATTTAAAAAAAAACCCCAAAACGAAACCCAAAAAACTTAGGAATGCAGTGCATGTTTTTTATTAATTCTTTCACATATGGTTTTTATTGCCATCCAAAAAGTCTAAGTGTCTCTTATTACTTTATAATAAGTGAACAAGTGATTCATATATGGAGCTGCTATCACTGAAAACCGAACTTAAACACACAATCTCAGGGAAATAAATTACCTTTTATCTAAAAATAAGCCAGGTCTTTAACTTCTGGGTATAAAAATATGAATGCCTTATGATTAATACTTTAAAAATGTTTCTGCTGAAGTGAGAAGCAAGATGGCTTTTATAGGCAATTATAAACACCTGCTGGTAAAGAATTTAAAAGAATAACTTTAGTTAAGGTCTTTTTAAGGCTGTAGTAAGCACCTGTTCATTTCACCCATAGCTTTATTGGATTTTCACAGGATTTTAGTACTGGATTTTACTGTAAAAGGCTGGTGGTTTACAAGGACAAACAAATAAACTGACCTTATGACCTCTGCTGCAGCACATACCCAGAAGCATAAAGCTCAGGACTAACCTTACTTGAAGTATCTGCAATTCAACCCAAGTGGGAGAGATGAACCAAGGGAACAAAATTGGGTACTGAGAAGGTATCAGATGGCACTGCAACACTTGTGGCTTCAGCATGGAGATAAACCAAAGAAAATCAAGTGGCTGCCCACAAAGCAGCTGCAGGCTGTGGCTCCCCATGCTGGTGCTGCTCCTGGCAGAAGAAGAGAGCTGCCTAGGTCTTGCTGACATTTACATGCAACACTCTCTGGGGGACTCCACACCAAACCAAAGCCATTCTGACACCACAGCCAAGGCCTTTCACTGCTGAAGCTCATCTATGACTCTCACTTGCTCCCCAGGTCTTCCACTGTAGTAGCTAATACCAACACCAACAGAAACCACAATGAATCTACACAGAGTATCAGAAGACAAGATATCTTCTGATATCAGATAATTGCAGTATCTTCTGCCGCTAGAAAAATTACAATCCAAAAACTAAGCATGCAAAAACATATTCATCTGTATTTTGTGGTACTATACTATACCAACATTTTCAAAGCTGTTTTTTTATTAGCTGAATCAAAAAAAGGAAACAAAGTGATGCCAGGATGTTCAAAGCAACACTGAATTGTCATCTTCAATCCTATTATCCTAGCAAACACCTTCTGCTATGAAAATCTGCAATTTCACAGTGATTTCAAACTTATTTTATGTGTGTATTAAGACATTTTTATTTTTATTATTTTTACCGTATTTTACCGTATTTTAAGTATTTTTACCATAGATTTGCTTTGAAGCTTGACAGTTTGCACACCAGCAATCTTCTCAGGAGCCTCCTTCAAAGAATTTCTAGGTCTAGGAAGCACATGGATGCAATCCTTACGAGAGGTGAGTGCTGGGAGCATACACAGTGTTTTTCACACAGCTCTGTGAAATGAGCAGCTCAGGGGAGCTGCTGTAACTTAATTAACACTGTGCTAGAGACTGCTCACCCCTAGAGGCAAAGGCTGGCAAGCCACAAAGGAGCGTTAAAGCAGCTGTAACTTTTTGTGCCCTTGCCTTCCGGAACAGGAAGTTTCTGTACGAACACCATGAGCAAGGGCAACTCTTCATCCCATCCTATCCAAGACAACACTGTTCAAGCCCACAGGATTTATCTCAGAACCATTATGCTAACCATCTGTGCAACTCTTCAGCTTCCTGACCAGTTGGGTCAAGGTGCCAACTGGACATTGTTTTACTTATGTGGCAACTGTCAAGTACAATACAGGCTAAAGCCATCTGCCCTGATGGAGAAGTGACCAAGTACTGCAAAGCTTATAGTGGAAAGGATGGGTAAACCTGCTGCAACAACAGCAACCTACGCAGGCTTTTTCCTGTGGCAGTAAACACAACGTAAAAGCTAACAGTCTCACACACACACACAATAAAACCTGTCAAAAATACTTTCAATTGTCCATATTTTAAAAAAAAAAAAAAAAAAAAAAAGGCAATAAAACCCCACAAAACAACTTTGAATCCTTTAATTGCATCTGCATCCATGTTAGATACAGAATTACATTTTGCCACTCCATGTGTTGAAAATGGAGCAAATGCATTTTCTCTGACAAGACTTTCCCTCCACCTCCCATATGTATGGGGCCCTGATATCTGCATCATGTTTCTCTTTGACTCCAGTTAGGGTCAGACAGACTATGGCATGACACACTTGGAAGGGGCCCATGCACCACATCCTCTGCACAGTAACACAGAAGATAGCAGGGAACACATCGAGACCACTGAAGTTACAGCTACCAGATTGAGAGAACTTCAGGATGGTCCATTTTGGGCAGAACAAGCAGACTTGTAGAAGCACATTGTAAGACTGCAGGCACACACCGAAGGCATTTTAGCTATACATAACTTGTTTTCGTGAAAAGCTGTTTTAACTAGGAAAGGTATTTTTAATATACTAGTTTTATTCAAAAACTTGCAAAATAAATTGCAGCTGGCCTGGCCGCTATGGATTAGCTTTCCTTTTACAGTAGCCAGTGCTGCACATATGTACTCTTCCACAGCTGGTGTTAACCACCATGGCATAATGAAACGTTTCTTCTCTGTTCTTGATACTTATTCGTTCTCTTTCACATCTCTTTAGAGACATCTTGTCTCTGAAGATGCTTTTGGTAAGCATCAATTCAGAATATTTTTATACCTGTAATTTTTCTGTGAACTAGAAAAAGATAAAGCAATTGGATCCAAGTTGATTTTTGCTTTCATTCCAACAATTCATATATTAACTTTCAAAAACTCGGAGGGTTTTTTTTTTCTTTTTTGAAGGAGACCAAAAGCAATCAAAACGTGAGTAATGTAAACTTGCTGACAGCACAGAATCTGAAGACTACAGATTTGTTAATTAGCAGCAGAAAGAGACAAACCCCCTGTAACACAGATCTGTTGTATACAGCATGCACTTGGGTTACATGCTTTAGTTTTGAAACTGCATGCTTCAGTACAGTTTGCAGGACATTCAAAGCAGAGTAGTTTTGAAACACCAGAAGTGGACTTCTTTTGTTGTCACATCCCACAATGTTCAGATAGATGGCTCCTTTTCCTGACTGAACGAGCCAGCAGCAGCAGGTAGCCACAGAATGCAAGATTCATTAGTGCAAAGACATACACTTCAGAAGAGACTCATTTTTCTTTTCAGGAGACTATTAAAACCTTCAGTCTCTGTTCTTGTCTAATCAGCATTTTTATGTTGTAATATTGGCAAGACAGAAAGCTGAGATAAAACAAATCTTTTAGTTGGCAGTTCTTAAAACCCTGATATCTTAGGCAACAATGCAAGACTTCTATTTGAACACATACTCCTCTTCAACGAAATTGTGCGTGCTGCAATTTATTTTAAGTATTCTCAAATAGTCCCCAAACAGATTGCAATGTGCATATGCATATAAATTTCCATAAGAAGAGAGCTGAAATATTAAGAGAATATGCACTGATGCTCTTTGATGGTGAAAAGCCAAATAAAAGATTTGTGAGAGTGCTAAATTAGAAGAAAGCAACCAAAGGGCATAGCTTAATTCTTACCTTGGCTGTTTTTTTCACGAGTTGACATTTTTGCTAGTTATGGGACAGAAATAAAATATCTTAAAACTATTTCTAAAGTCTCACTCACACCTGCTTGGATGAAGACTGGCACATAGGTCAACATTATAGATTTTTGCTTTCATAACCTCTCTCTATGCACATATACATAGAGAAAATAATTTTTTAAAAGGGGTTTGTTTCACAAAAGTAAATCAAATCCTCCCACCACCCACCGACCAAAATGTTCTGTACTTCCTAAAAATCCAATCTGATGAGGTATTCCTCCATAATTTCAAAGATTCATATAGAGGTCTGGAGTAACTTTTTGCCAAATGAATTCTTGGAGCTGATTAATGCCATTTTACCTCTAAACCCCTGTTTCATAAGCATATGTCCCAATGTATTCATTTACAGGAAAGACTATTCAGTCAAAAACAAATATTTTGAACTTCATCCAGTATTTAAAAATAAATGTTTTTATTTACCTTGGCTGACAATGACATCTTTGTGCCTGCGGAAAAATTCAAAATATTATCATTAATAATATGCAAAATGCTTACCAAGGCAATACCATCAATTTTCACCCATTACTGCATTTGGCAATCTCATCAGATTCTGTGTACAGTGTAACCGTAGTATACGATGCTCAATAGCTAATCTTGATCACTGTAGTGCATTTTTGTTCATATTATTCTATGCAGTTCACTGTACCTTTCAAGTAACTTAGTCCTTGGCCCTACGGTAAGGGCTTCCAATAATTACTCTGAAAGTTACAAAATTAAAAAAGCTTTTAAAAACAGATTATAGAGGGCATGTTCCTTGTGCACAGAAAATGCCATTTTTTGAGAGTGAGAGCTTGTAACAACCAAATGTTTTAAGCTACAAAACATCCTCAGGCCTGCCTGCAAAGCATTTAACACCTGTCAAAATAAGCTGTCAGCACACAACAGCACAAATTTTTGAAGGAATTAACTCTATTGGACACATGGATTAAATGTAAGCAAGTTGCAGTTTCACTTAAACCAGATCCCTGCAGCGTTACTGGATGTGCAACATAAAGTCTTCAACAGAGGGTAGTTGAGACCTCTCTCCTTACCAGAGCCAAAAATGACTTACTCTTAAAAAAACTCAGCTTTTTTTTTTCGTGAAGAGGGGAAGAAATACTAATTTCCAGCATCAGACCTACTTCTTAATAGAGTAACACTCCTTGACAGGAGAATATCTTGCATAAAACGTCCTCTGGAATTCATTTGAAATTCAGCAGAAAGGTATGAGCAGCATCCAGTATTTTTAGCTGGATGGAGGTCAAATTTTTGTAAGAGTGACAAAGGGTCAAGCATATGCATGAGGAAAGTAATCTCTGGCTGTTGGTGGAATCACCCTTTACCACACTGCCAAATGAAAAATTTAAAGTGGATTCCCAGTCTTGCCTGAAAACCACTGAATGATGGGCTGCTCTTACTTCTTATGGTTTTATCAGACTGATTCACAGCCCAGTGCTGACTTAAAGACTGAGCTGTCTAAACAAAGTTCATATCCTGGGCTGATAGTGCAAAGCATATGTAAAACATTTCTGTCCTGGGGCCCACATTAGGGGCTGAATTCTATTCCCTTGCACAAGACCCCTGTAGCTTCAAGCAGATGAGGCCAACGTTTCTAATTGGGAACAATAAATTAAATATAACAATATGGCTTTGCACAATACCAACCAGTTCTTATGGAAATGTGGCACACAATGTGAGCAAGAAATGATTACTAATGTGTGTCCTTGTATGCAAACAGTGCCTTTGTTACAAATCTGAGTTTAAGAGCAAGGGACACAATAATTCAACACCCACTCTTCAAGCAGGTGATAGTCTACAATTCATGTTTCAGGCTTTGTTTTTGCCAAATATAGTTAAGATACAACAGCTTCAAGTAATGAACAGACAACTTTCTCTAACAGCAATTAAAACTAATCTTTTCTTGTCCAGGCTTTTGTTAGATACCTGACTTTTTTCCTACAATGGAGACTGTCAAGGGCAACATTTGAGTTCTCTGAGAAATAAGCAGAATCACAGAAAAATGAAATAAAATATCTCTATTTTCACCATGTCTGAACAATATATAAAGCATC
>WEZZ01007720.1:3632-16185 GCA_013400585.1 Chloropsis cyanopogon | reverse complement strand
ACTAATTACTAATTATCCATGGATTATCCCAAATTTTTCCCTCAGGAAGACACCATTTCTATCAACCACTGGGTTGATGGGTTCCAACTGGGTCAGTGGCTACATTTTGAGAACTGGGGACATACTGGGTTTCTAAAGAAGGAATTGGATTTTGGCGCAGCAAATCCTTATTATCACTCCTAAAACCTTAATTAATGACTAATTACTAATTATCCATGGATTATCTCAAATTTTTCCCTCAGGAAGACACCATTTCCATCAACCACAGCTGGGTCAATGGCTGTATTTTGGGACCTGGGGACATACTGTGTTTCTAAAGAACTAATCAGATTTTTGGAGCAGCACATTCCATATTGTCATTCCTAATAACTTAATCAGTGACTAATTACTAATTATCCGTGGATTATCCCAAATTTTTCCCTCAGGAAGACACCATTTCCATCAACCACAACTGGGTCAACGGCTGCAACGTGGCCGTCATGTGGTGCTTCCTGCAGGATGAGCTGGCGGCCGTGCAGAGGGAAATCAGCCAATGGAAAGATCCCATGGATGACTGGCACCTCCAGTGCCAGGTACACCCCGATCCCAGATTTTCCAGGAGTCTGGAATTCCGGGATTATTGCAGATGAAGTTCTCGCAGCGGGATTTCCGTGGTTTTTTAGGAAATGGGAGTTGGGGACAGCTTTGTTTTGTTGGGAAATGTTCCCCATGAACATTTGGGAATGCTCCCTGTAAAAGTTTGGTAATTGCTTCTGGTCCATGTTGGAATGTTGGTTGGAAAGATGGAAAATTTCAGGATCAAGAGAGTTGGGAATGTTCACCTGGAGATGGGAAAATTCCAGGGAGAGACCTCAGAGTCTAAAGAAAATCCAGAAAAGCTGGAGAGGGATTTGGGATAAGCATGGAATGACAGGACACAAGGAATGGCTTCCCACTTAATTTTGATGGGATGTTGGGAAGGAATTCCTGGCTGTGATGGAATTCCCAGAGAATCCATGGCTGCCCCATCCCTGGAGCTGGGAAAGAATCCAAAAGACCAAACTCCACAATCCAACCAAAACTCCATGAGGAACTCAGGGGGAATTCATTCCAACATCTTCGGGATGAGACAAATTCCAAGTTTATTTCTGGAAGCTGTTCCCTCTCCTTGGGTTGATTTCCTTCCAAAAATGAATATTTGGGAGAATTCCCACAATTAATATTTGGGAAAAATAACCCAGTGCCCTTGGATCCAGAAGCAATTCCAATGAAAAAAAATGATTCAACATAATTATTTCTGATTCCAGACAATTCCTAACTTCATAAAACCAAATTTTGGGGATTTTTCCTGGATTTTTCCTGCTGTCATTCCCATTTTCATTCCCTTTCCCCCCCCTTTTAGCTGATCATGAAATCCTGCACGGGCATCGACTACAAGGAATTCTACAACTTCCTCAAAGTCATCGCAGAAAACCGGATTTCCATCCTGGAGAAGGGCCTGGATGAGGAATCCTCATCCCGGAACGATTCCAAAGCCGCCATCTCCACCCTGGGAATGCTGCACGCCGTCTTCGACCTGAAGAGGACGGTGAAGGTGCTGAGCTCGTTAAGCGCTAACGAGGATTTCCGGAAGCTGGATCTGACTTCCCTGTCTCCTTCTCCAGAGGCTCTGCTCCAGCAGCTGGAATCAGCCATAGACACGGCCCTGCTCTGAATTCCCACTTTTCCAGCTGTTTTCCAAAGGGTTTGGAGGAAACGGAACTTGGACAAGAGCTTTACTCCAGTGGGAGGAGGGAGAATGGAAGGAGGGAGAACATTCCCAAAGATTTTGGAGAAATCAGGGAAAAAACCATCCCAGCTAAAGGGAAAATCCCAAATTTTTTTAGGATTCTGAGCACTCAGGGAGAAAATTCCCTACGGATCGAGTCTGGTGTTGGAATGAAGCAAATTCCCTGTGCTTAAGCTCAGCTTTGTTAAAACCTCTCCTCTTCCAGGTGCAGCTCAGCTCAGCTCTTCCATCCTATTTTCAAGGAATTCCAGCTGGTGAATTCCATGGAATCCTGAGCTGGAGCTGGAACTGGTGATAGACACAGCCCTGCTCTGAATTCCCACTTTTCCAGCTTTTTTCCAAAGGGTTTGGAGGGAACAGAACTTGGACAAGAGCTTTACTCCAGCAGGAAGAGGGAGAATGGAAGAAGGGAGAACATTTGGGAAGGAGAGAGAACATTCCCAAAGTTCTGAGTGGTTTGGAGGAATTAGGGAAAAAAACCATCCCAGCCAAAGGAAAATCCCCAATTTTTTTAGNTCTCCAGAGGCTCTGCTCCAGCAGCTGGAATCAGCCATAGACACGGCCCTGCTCTGAATTCCCACTTTTCCAGCTGTTTTCCAAAGGGTTTGGAGGAAACGGAACTTGGACAAGAGCTTTACTCCAGTGGGAGGAGGGAGAATGGAAGGAGGGAGAACATTCCCAAAGATTTTGGAGAAATCAGGGAAAAAACCATCCCAGCTAAAGGGAAAATCCCAAATTTTTTTAGGATTCTGAGCACTCAGGGAGAAAATTCCCTACGGATCGAGTCTGGTGTTGGAATGAAGCAAATTCCCTGTGCTTAAGCTCAGCTTTGTTAAAACCTCTCCTCTTCCAGATGCAGCTCAGCTCTTCCATCCTATTTTCAAGGAATTCCAGCTGGTGAATTCCATGGAATCCTGAGCTGGAGCTGGAACTGGTGATAGACACAGCCCTGCTCTGAATTCCCACTTTTCCAGCTTTTTTCCAAAGGGTTTGGAGGGAACAGAACTTGGACAAGAGCTTTACTCCAGCAGGAAGAGGGAGAATGGAAGAAGGGAGAACATTTGGGAAGGAGAGAGAACATTCCCAAAGTTCTGAGTGGTTTGGAGGAATTAGGGAAAAAAACCATCCCAGCCAAAGGAAAATCCCCAATTTTTTTAGGATTCTGAGCACTCAGGGAGAAAATTCCCTACGGATCGAGTCTGGTGTTGGAATGAAGCAAATTCCCTGTGCTTAAGCTCAGCTTTGTTAAAACCTCTCCTCTTCCAGGTGCAGCTCAGCTCAGCTCTTCCATCCTATTTTCAAGGAATTCCAGCTGGTGAATTCCATGGAGCTGGAGCCTGGATTTGGGAACGTTGATTCCGTGTCTTCCAAAGTGGGATTTCCAAAGCTGAGACGCTCAGGATTAAATTTAATCCAACTCCCAGCAAAACCCGCCTTGACTCATCCCAAAAAAAAGCAGGAATGGGAATGTGCTCCCAAAATTCCACGCTCTATCCCAAGAGCCAACATTCCCTGCAGGAAAAATCATGGAAATTCTGAGTGGTTTGGAGAAATTAGGGAAAAAAAACCATCCCGGCTAAAGGAAAATCCCAAATTTTTTAGGATTCTGAGCAAGCACTCAGGGAAAAAATTCCTTGTGGATTTTTTTGGTGGATCCAGCACAATTCCCACCCGGAATATTCCCAGCGGAACATCCCCCTCCTGCTTTTCCTTGGAAAAATCAAAAACCTGGAAGCACAAATGGCTGCACACTGTTACCTTCAGGCCTCGCTTGAATTCTTCCCGAAATCAAAGCCGAGAAAAACTTGGAATTTCAGGAAGTTTTAGGAAGTCAAACTGAAAATCCACCTCGTTTTCCAGAGAATTCCGTGGAATTTTTACCCCTCCTTGCACTTTGCATGTCCTTTTCCAGTAGGAATTTTGTGGTTTTTTTTCTTTATTCCCAAAAATATCAAGGAGTTTTTCCTTAATTTAGGAAATTCCCAGATTCCTGAAGAGGATAAAAATTAGGATAAGGAGCACGCGGAGCCTGGAATTTCTTCAAAATTCCAAGAGTTTTATTTAAATAAAAATTCCTGTTAACTTCCAGTGGGGTTCTGTCGTTAATATATTAATTTCTTAATTAGTTAATATAGTCATTAATCTGTTATTTATTAAAGGATAAAATCTGGGAAAAATGGGAGGAAAAAACCTGGGGGGGTTTTGTTTTCCCGGAGTCACCTGGATAAGGAACAAAATTCCTGGGAAAAATGAAAAAATTCCTGAGAAAAATGAAAAATTCCCAAGGGAAAAATGACAAAAATCCCATTTTTTGAAAGCTTTGGATTTCCAATTTTTCATTCCCAAAAATATCAAATTTATAAATCTAGAAAATTAGGAAAACTTGGGAAAAGCAGCCAGAAAAAACCTGGGGAGTTTTAATCTCTGGGATAAGGAAAAAATTCCCAGGAAAAATGAAAAAAATCGGGATAAAAACTGTCAAAAATGAGATTTTTTGGGTTATTTTTAAACAAATTTGGAATGCTGGGAACAACATCCCAAATATCCATTGGGAATATCCCAAAGATCCATTGGGAATATCCCAAAAATTCCTTTTCCAAAGGGAAATTCCAGCTCGGAGCACAAAGCACCTCCAGGGTTGGCAAGGCACAAATCCAGGCGGAATTGGAGTTTTTATTCCATAATTTCTCTCTTTTTTTCTGGAATTTCCCAAAATCTGGGATAAATCCCTGTTTTTTCCAAGTTTCCCTGGAATTCCGAAGCAGCACAGGATTATCCAAGGTGTGGGATCACCCCTGAGGTCTCCCAAGGAGAAATTAAAAAATCAGGAAATTTGGGAATAGCAGCTTCCAAATGGAATTGGAAAAGTCCTGAGTTGGGAAAAGTAGGAAAAGAAGCGGTGGGAAAAATCTCCTCTCATTCCTGGAATTTTTAGGAGTTTTGGGATGAGCTCTCCTTCCCAAGAAATCCCATCAAAAATTGGGTTTTCCCAAAGAAATTCCTTTTTTTGGGAATTTTCCAGTGTGAGAAAAACCCCATTCCGAGCAGGAAAAAGAGATTTTTCCTGGGATTAAAGGGGATAAAATTCCAAAAAGAAAACCTTGGAGATGGAAATTCCAGCCTTTCCAGTGTTTTTGGGAGCAGGAAAACCTCGGCTGGGGAGGAATTCTTCCCTTTAAAGGCAGCCAGGGATACAATTCCTGCTTTTTCCAGCGGGGTTTGGTCCGGAAAATTCGGGAAAATTCGGATTTTCCCAATGGATCAGGAGCTGTGGGAGTTTTCCTTTGGATGGAGCCGGATCCTCTGGATGTGTTCATAGCACGACTGGGGAGGGAATAGAGCAAAAATTAGGGAAAAATTTGGGAATTCTGGGATCAAATCCAAGCTCCTGCAGCCTGCTGAGAATTCCAACAGAATTCCATCTGTCTGAAATTAAGGATAAGGATTTTTTTCCAGCCTAGCAAGGGACAAAAATCCCAAAAATTCCATTCCAGAAAAGCTGGAATTCTGCTGGAATTCCTGGGAAAAATTCCCTTACCTCCAGTGCCGTCAGCAGGAAGTCCAACATTCCTCCCTGGTTGGTCGGGTCCATCAAATCCCGGATCAGATGGATTTCGGCTCCCAGATGTTGGATCCTAGGGAAAAAACAAATCCCAAAGTCCAGGAAAAATCTCCAGGCATGTGGGAGGGTTGGAATTTTGGAGAGGAGGAGAAAACTCTGGAATTCCAGTGGTGATTGCTGGTGCATCCAGGTCTGCTGGAGGGATCTCAGAATTCCAGAATTCCAAAACTCCAGAATCCCAAAACTTCAGAATCACAGAATTCCAGAATTCCAAGACTCCAGAATTCCAGAATCACAGAATTCTGGAATCCCTGAATTCCAGAATCCCAGAATCCCCAAACTCCAGAATTCCAGAATCCCACAACTCCAGATTCCCAGAATCCCAGAATTCTGGAATCCCTGAATTCCAGAATCCCAGAATTCTAAAACTCCAGAACTCCAGAATTCCAGACTCCCACAACTCCAGATTCCCAGAATCCCAGAATTCTGGAATCCCTGAATTTTGGAACCCTGAATCCCAACCCTCTAGAGTCCCGGAATTCCAGAATTCCAGAATCAGAATCCCAGAATTCTAAAACTCCAGAACTCCAGAATCCTGAAATTCCAAAACTCCAGAATTCCACAATCCTAGAATTCCAAAACTCCAGAATCCCAGAATTCTGGAATCCCTGAATTCCAGAATCGCAAAACTCCAGAATTCCAGAATCCCAAAACTCCAGAATCCCAGAATCCCAGAATCTTAGAATCCCAGAATCCCGGAATTCCGGAGTGTTTGTGATTGGAAAGTTCCTTCAGGATGATCCATGGGCAGGGACATCCCATTATCCCAAAATTATCCCAAAATTATCCCAATTTTTTCCAAGCTCTTCCAACCGAGGACACTTCCAGGGATGGAGCAGCCACAACTTGGGGTGCTCCATCCCAAGAAAATTCCAGATCCATCCATAGGAAATTCCAATTGCTGACCGGAATTTTGGGTCCGTCATCTCCCAATGGAATCCCAGTTCCTGCTGAGGATGGAAAATTCCTGGAGGAATCCCAGAATCCCAGAATCCTGGAATTCCAGAGTGTTTGGGGTTGGAAAGGTCCTGAAAGATAATCCATGGGCAGGGACCTTTCACTATCCCAAATTCCTCTGGGATAAAAGATGGACCCTGTGGAATTCCAGGATGAAAGGAATCACATTTCCATGAAAACCCTGGAATATTGTCTGGGATAAGGCACAGACATTCTGGAATTTTGGGATAAAAGGAATCTGATTTTCCATGAAATATCCTTTGGGATAAGGCACAGGCATTCTGGAATTCTGGGATAAAGAAATCTCATTTCCATGAAATATCCTTTGGGATTAAAGACGGACACTCTGGAATTCCGGGATAACAGGAATCTGATTTTCATTAAATATCCTTTGGGATAAGACATGGACACTCTGGAATTCCGGGATAAATGGAATCTGATTTTCATTAAATATCCTTTGGGATAAGACATGGACACTCTGGAATTCCGGGATAAATGGAATCTGATTTTCATTAAATATCCTTTGGGATAAGACATGGACACTCTGGAATTCCGGGATAAATGGAATCTGATTTTCATTAAATATCCTTTGGGATAAGACATGGACACTCTGGAATTCCGGGATAAATGGAATCTGATTTTCATTAAATATCCTTTGGGATAAGACATGGACACTCTGGAATTCCGGGATAAATGGAATCTGATTTTCATTAAATATCCTTTGGGATAAGACATGGACACTCTGGAATTCCGGGATAAATGGAATCTGATTTTCATTAAATATCCTTTGGGATAAGACATGGACACTCTGGAATTCCGGGATAAATGGAATCTGATTTTCATTAAATATCCTTTGGGATAAGACATGGACACTCTGGAATTCCGGGATAAATGGAATCTGATTTTCATTAAATATCCTTTGGGATAAGACATGGACACTCTGGAATTCCGGGATAAATGGAATCTGATTTTCATTAAATATCCTTTGGGATAAGACATGGACACTCTGGAATTCCGGGATAAATGGAATCTGATTTTCCATGAAATATCCTTTGGGATAAGACATGGACATTCTGGAATTCCAGGATAAATGGAATCTGATTTTCATTAAATATCCTTTGGGATAAGACATGGACACTCTGGAATTCTGGGATAAAAGGAATCTGATTTTCCATGAAAACTCTGGGATATTGTCTACGATAAGACATGGACACACTGGAATTCTGGGATAAAAGGAATCTGATTTTCCATAAAATATCCTTTGGGACTCTCCAGAATTCCATCAGCACTTTATATTCCCCAAAACCCAACAGCACCTCTGGAAAAAAAAAAAAAAAAAAACAAAAAAACACGCATCCAACCCCAAATCCCAAAAGTTTTCATTGGAATTCTTCCACCTGGGAATATTCCAGAGGGGAAAACATCCCACTCACTTGGCGCGGGACACGACGAACATGAGGAGCGGCAGGAGGTCGTCCATGGGCAGGCGGTAATCGGCGTCCGGCAGCCGTGACACCGTGCGCTCCAGCTCCTCGTAGGTCTTCCGCAGGATCTCCAGCTTCTCCCTGGGATCCACCGTGGTGCTGTCGGGGTAAAAGAGCCATGGAAAAGCGGGATTTAAAAAAAAAATGTTAGGGATGAAAGGATTTCAGGAGATTCGGAGTTCATGGGTTGGCTCCAAAGCGGGGAGGAAAGAGGAGGCACCAAGGTTGGACCAGGAGATGTTCCAGGGTGGAATGGGAAATTCCTGGGATCTCCAGTATGGAATGGGACATTCCTGGTGTCTCCAATATTGGATGGGACATTCCTGGGATCCACAATATGGAATGGGACAATCCTGGTGTCTCCAATATTGGATGGGACATTCCTGGTGTCTCCAATATGGGATGGGACATTCCTGGGATCTCCAAGTGGAATGGGACATTCCTGGAGTTCCTCTTCCACAGGATCTCCAGCTTTTCCCTGGGATCCTCCATGGTGCTGTTAGGGTAAAAGAGCTGCATCTGGGAAAGCGGGAATTAAAACAAAAATTCGGGATGAAAAGATTTATGGACATTCCTGGGGTCTCCCATATGGGATGGGACATTCCTGGGATCTCCAATATGGAATGGGACATTCCTGGTGTCTCCCATATAGAATGGGACATTGATGGGATCTCCAATATGGGATGGGACATTCCTGGGATCTCCAATATGGAATGGGACATTCCTGGAGGTCCTCTTCCACAGGATCTCCAGCTTTTCCCTGGGATCCTCCATGGTGCTGTTAGGGTAAAAGAGCTGCATCTGGGAAAGCGGGAATTAAAACAAAAATTCGGGATGAAAAGATTTATGGACATTCCTGGGGTCTCCCATATGGGATGGGACATTCCTGGGATCTCCAATATGGAATGGGACATTCCTGGAGGTCCTCTTCCACAGGATCTCCAGCTTTTCCCTGGGATCCTCCATGGTGCTGTTAGGGTAAAAGAGCTGCATCTGGGAAAGCGGGAATTAAAACAAAAATTCGGGATGAAAAGATTTATGGACATTCCTGGGGTCTCCCATATGGGATGGGACATTCCTGGGATCTCCAATATGGAATGGGACATTCCTGGAGGTCCTCTTCCACAGGATCTCCAGCTTTTCCCTGGGATCCTCCATGGTGCTGTTAGGGTAAAAGAGCTGCATCTGGGAAAGCGGGAATTAAAACAAAAATTCGGGATGAAAAGATTTATGGACATTCCTGGGGTCTCCCATATGGGATGGGACATTCCTGGGATCTCCAATATGGAATGGGACATTCCTGGAGGTCCTCTTCCACAGGATCTCCAGCTTTTCCCTGGGATCCTCCATGGTGCTGTTAGGGTAAAAGAGCTGCATCTGGGAAAGCGGGAATTAAAACAAAAATTCGGGATGAAAAGATTTATGGACATTCCTGGGGTCTCCCATATGGGATGGGACATTCCTGGGATCTCCAATATGGAATGGGACATTCCTGGAGGTCCTCTTCCACAGGATCTCCAGCTTTTCCCTGGGATCCTCCATGGTGCTGTTAGGGTAAAAGAGCTGCATCTGGGAAAGCGGGAATTAAAACAAAAATTCGGGATGAAAAGATTTATGGACATTCCTGGGGTCTCCCATATGGGATGGGACATTCCTGGGATCTCCAATATTGGATGGGACACTCCTGGGATCCACAATATGGAATGGGACAATCCTGGTGTCTCCAATATGGAATGGGACATTCCTGGAGTTCCTCTTCCACAGGATCTCCAGCTTTTCCCTGGGATCCACCATGGTGCTGTTAGGGTAAAAGAGCCATGGAAAAGCTGCACCCGGAAAAGCGGGAATTAAAACAAAAATTCGGGATGAAAGGATTTATGGACATTCCTGGGGTCTCCCATATGGAATGGGACACTCCTGGTATCTCCCACATGGAATGGAACATTCCTGGGATCTCCAATATGGAATGGGACACTCCTGGTATCCCCCACATGGAATGGGACATTCCTGTCCATTTTCCCCAGGGTGGAATTCCTGGTATCTCCAAGGTAGATCCCATCCCATAGCTCCACTTCCCTGGGAATTCCAACCCATGGATCCCCTCAAGCTCTTGGGATGCTCCACTGGATGAGTGAACCTCCCAGAGCTTCATATCCAGAGGAACGAGCTCTGGAATCCCAGGAAATCCCAGCCAAGCCAAATTGCTCTGCAGGTGACAACAGTGAATTCCCTTTGATCCAAGATTTTGTGTGGAATCATCATTCCAGAATGGTTCAGGGTTGGAAGAGACCTTGAGGAACATCTCATGCCATTCCATGGCAGGGACAATTCCCACTGTCCCAGGGTGGTCCAACCTGGCCTTGGACACTGCCAGGGATCCAGGGGCAGCCACAGCTGCTCTGGGAATTCCATCCCAGCCAGGAATTCCTTCCCAAATTGGGTTGAAATGGATCTTGAGCTTGGAATAAAAGCTGGGAATTGGGCTGAGGGAATATCGGGGATTTGAGGAACTCTGAGCTCTTTTTGGAGCTGGAGGCTTTGGAACCCCTCGGGGAACGTTGNCCACTATCACAGGTTGCTCCAAGCTGGTGTTGGACACTTCCATGGAGCCAGTGGCAGCCACAGCTGCTCTGGGAATTCCATCCCAGCCCCTCCCCACCCTCCCAGCCAGGAATTCCTTCCCAGGGAATATCTGTGGGAAGTGGAAGATGCTGAGCAGGGAATTGCTGGATTTCACCATCAACGTCTTCATGGAGTTTTGGAGGAAAAAATTCCATGGAATTCACTTTGAACCAGAAAGAACATCCCAAACAACTTTTCCTAAAATAACTGGAACAGCCCAGGAATGCTTTTGAAACAGGTACATATTCCTGGCATTTCCCAAAAAAAAATCCCTGGATTTCTTTGGGAAGAGCTGGCAGGGACTCACATGAGCTTCTGCAGACACTCGGTGGCAGACAGGAAACATTTATCCTTGATCAGGGAGCGCCTCTGGAAAAGAGACAGGGAGACCTTTGGAATACCGGGGACAGAGATTCCGGAGCCATCCCTCAGAATCTCCATGGAAATCCATGGATGGGAGCTGATCGTGGAGCTCGGATTCCTGGGGGTCATTTGGAGAAGCTCCATCCTCATCCAAGCCCAATCCCGTGTCCCATCCCCATTCCCGGCTGGCCCCGAGGGTTTTCCTCACCTGGTTGGAGGTCAGGGTGAGATCTTTGAGAGGCCACAGGTGCCTGGAAAGGGAAAAGTGGGATTTAGGATGGATTCCATTCTGAATCCCACCGGTTCTTCCATCTCCTCCTCCGAGGTGCTGCCAAAGCCTCAGAAGCTCCGTTTGCTCCTCTCCTGGCCCTGCTCCAGGTGGGATTTGCCTCAGGAACCTGGGAATCCCATCCCATGGATCCACTTCCCATCCCATGGATCCACTTCCGTGGGAATCCCATCCCATGGATCCACTTCCCTCAGAGCTCCCATCCCATGGAACCACTTCCCTCCATCCCATGGATCCACTTCCCATCCCATGGATCCACTTCCCATCCCATGGATCCACTTCCCTGGGAATCCCATCCCATGGATCCACTTCCCTCCATCCTATGGATCCACTTCCATCAGAGCTCCCATCCTATGGATCCACTTCCCTCCATCCCATGGATCCACTTCCCTCCATCCCATGGATCCACTTCCCTGGGAGCTCCCATCGGAGTTTGCGTTCCTCAGGGATGATCCTGGGATAATCCATGAGAAATTTTGGCACTTTTGGATCCAATTCCTCTCCTTTCTTTTGGACAGAATCCAATTGAGACCCTGGATCTGCTGTGCTCCTGAAATCCCGGAGCAAAATTCCCAAGGATCTTCCCATCACTTCCAGAGGTGGATCCGGGAGCAGGAATGGGTGAGGGAAACATCTGCCTCCACTTTTTCCACTTTTCAGTTGGTATTCCCACATTTTAACAGGGAATAGCCTGGAATGAACATTCCTTTTCCAAGATATTTATCAATTCTGACTGATTCTGAGCAAAAAATTTGGGAATTTTCCACACAAAAATGAGGATTAATAGGGGTAACAGCAGTTTTCCATTACCAATTCTCCTTCCAGCCAAACATTCCCGAGTAGGAATTCTGGGAGAAACTCCAGTGAAAAACTGGGAAAAACCAATGAGGAATCCAACAACAACTCAACCATTCCGGGATTTTTCCCGGGGATGGAAATTCCCGCTTACTTCTGCACGTCCAGGAATTCCAGGAGCTGGATATCCGGGAAGAGGCTGAGCTCCACGATTCCCTGGCAGTAGAGCTCGTCCTCACGCTGGTGCTGGAGCATGTAGAGCATGGAGAGCTCGGGATAGAATCCGGGCAGGATCAGCGGCAGCACCAGGCTGGAGCCCTTCCCGAGACTGGAAAAGAGGGAAAAAAAAATCGGGATTTTCCAGGGAAATCCGTGTGGATATTCCCAAACCCATGGAAGAGGCATTTCTGAGGGGTGCTCCTTGTTTTCCGCTCTTCCGAGCTTGGCACGGTTGGGTTGTGGTGGCCACAAGTTGATCCGAGAGGTTTTGGTACTCCAGGAGATCTCCAGAGCCCCAGGAAAAACCTGGAGCTCCAGGAGATCTTTGGAGTCACCCAGGAAAAAAAAACCTGGAGCATGAGATCTCCAGGAAATTCAACAGGAAAGACCTGGAGCTCCAGGAGATCTCTGGAGTCCCTGGGAAAACCTGGAGC